>JRUC01000200.1:0-31230 GCA_000806385.1 Leptographium procerum
GCAGGTGAACAATGCCATCTGCTGCTTACCCCACAGGAAATAACCCCATTTCAATCCTTTCTCATATGGCAGGGGACCATGGGCCGGCGGCAGAGCGTTTTCACGCCCAGATTCTCAACAATCCAGCTAATCTTCCAGGGAGAGATTGTGGACACGTCTGGGGTAGTCTTGCGGGGAACCCGCACTCCACAATCTGCATTTTTATATTTTGCTCTCCGTATGTGTATATGTAACTGAAAAACTATTTGAAGTTGGGTTCGTTCTGTTTCTTCCCTTTCCAAGATCTCTGCATCTTCATCTTTTATCCTCCTTCAAGGCAACCGATATAAGCATTGTATGAGAAACAAGACTAGGCTTCTGGTCGCCCTTTTTCTCTTCTTAATACTTGCATCCGACATTATGGGGAGACTTTTTTCAGGCCCAAAAGATGATTCGGCCAATCCGGCACCTGCCTCCGTGTACAACTGGAGAGTGTATGCATTGGCCGTCTCTGCCGCTATGGGCTCTGCAATGCTAGGCTACGACTCGGCCTTTATCGGCGGCACCTTGACACTACCTGCATTTCAAGACCGCTTCGGTCTGTCGTCGCCGTCGTCAGCCAATGCTCTTGCCTCCCTCAAGGCCAATATCGTCAGCACATTCCAGGGCGGTTGCTTCTTCGGTGTCATCTTTTGCTACTATCTCACCGAACGCTTTGGTCGGCGATGGGTGTTGATTGGGTGTGGGCTTCTTTTCAACATCGGTGCCATCCTGCAGCTGGTAGCCAATGGGCATCTTGGACATTTCTATGCCGGTCGGGTATTAGCAGGTATGCCACTCAAATCCAACCCCCACAAGTCTGCGTCAGGTGGGCCTGGTGTCTAACTTCGTGTGCTGTTTCTGTCTTCCAGGCCTCGCCGTCGGTGCTTCTTCCATGATCGTGCCTGTTTACATCTCCGAATCTGGCCCACCTGCTATTCGCGGTCGGCTTATCGGCATCTTCGAGATCATGCTTCAGTGTGCGCAGATTGTTGGTTTCTGGGTCAACTATGGGGTCAACCGTCACATATCGGCCTCCACGGACGCCCAGTGGCACGTTCCTGTGAGCATCCAGCTGGTTCCAGGATCTTTCCTTGTCATTCTCATGTTCCTGCAACCAGAGTCGCCACGATGGCTGCTAAATGCGGGCCGCATCGAAGAGGCGCGCAAGGTGCTCCAGCGCCTTCGACAGCTGCCCGAGCACGATGCATACTTAAACTGGGAGATCAACACAGTTCTGCACCAGATTGAGGAGGAGAATAACCTTGGTGCAAGCCGTGGCTTTGTATACAAGTTGCGAGAGGCAGTTTCGCCTGCAAACCGTATGCGGCTGCTACTGGGCATCGCTCTCATGTTTATTCAGAACATGAGCGGCATCAATGCGCTAAACTACTATTCGCCCACCATTTTCAAGTCTATCGGTTTCACCGGCACTAGCGTCGGCCTCCTGGCGACGGGAATCTTTGGCATCATCAAGTCAGTTTCAACCGTTGTATTTATGACTTGGGGCATCGACCGGCTCGGCCGGCGCCTGTCTCTGGTCATCGGGTCGTGTGGTGCTGGGATCGCGCTTTATTATCTTGGTATTTTCACCGAACGGAGCCATTCATTCGATGGTAATGCCGACGGCGGCACAAAAACTGCGGGAGCATATGTGGCCATTGTCATGATCTACATTTTTGCCGTTTTCTACGCAATGTCGTGGAATGGAATCCCTTGGATCTTCTGGTCAGTAAACTTTTATCTGTCTTCTCGGCCATTTTTCTTTTTGCCTTTTCCTTGTTCTGGTCTATGCTGCCGACGTAGTAGTATTAACAGCTACTTCTTTTACAGCGCCGAAGTTTTCCCCATGGCTATTCGGTCTGTCTGCCTCGTCTTCACTACTTGCGCTCAGTGGCTTGGCCAGTTCGTCATCGTATACTCGACACCTTACATGATGGCAAACATTACCTGGGGCACATTTATTCTTTTTGCTTGCTCTGTAACTTTTGGCCTGGTCTTCGCGTTTTTCTTAGTTCCTGAGACAAAGGGAATTTCTCTCGAGGATATGGATATCCTGTTCACACGCAAAGGCCTGCCCTACACATGGCGCAAACAGGCGGCGGTCATTCTGCAGGAACGCCGGAGCAACCCACAGGCAGACGAGATGTTGTCTTATGATGAGAAAGAGCAGACTGTTCACCAGGAACGATCGGTATAAGCAAATAAGACAAACAAATTTTATCTGTTGTTCAGTTGTATTATTGAAGATTATTGATTACCGCTACCATTCTATGGACATATTCACCTTAGTTCTACTGTACTTTTCTAGATGTTTTGAAGTTTGGTGCCATACGATCCACCAACAGCTTTCGAGTCTTCCGATCTTAGCGGCTTGTATACAAGTTTGTTCGGAGAGCGGCTACGTCCTCCCCGCTGACTAGGATGTTATCGTGGCGTAGTCGCCTCGTCGACGACGATACGCCTTGGTTTGGTGTTATAGTATGAAATCACTAATTGCATCTAAATCAGAAGCAACAGACCATCTAAAGCTAGAATATAGCATATATTCGTAGCTAGCTGTGAAAAAGTCAGTTGATTATGTTTAATTTTTTAATTACGAATGGAACATAGCGTGGCATACGATTGGAGGAATTGAACTGTCACAGCAGAAACCAACTGGATGTAAAAGCTGAATAAATAATTAGTTAGTATAACAACCAACGAGCAGGCGGCGTGGAAATGGAAAAGCGATTTGCCGACCGCTCGGAGCACTGATTCCGAGCTGTCGTTGCTTTAGGATCGATCTATAAAATCGTGTGTCTGAAAAAAAAGATCAATCCTCTGTCTGATTGAAACTGTCCTTTGCTATCAACTGAAAGCCACACCCGCGGTCGCCGATATGGACGCATTTGAATACGCCAGCAACCCGGCCAGGATTATCTTCGGAAGCGGTTCGATCAAGAAACTTCCGGCCGAACTGGAGAAACTGGGACTATCCCGGCCCCTACTCTTATCCACGCCACAGCAGACTGAACAAGCAGACACCCTGACGAAGATTCTTAATGGGCGCACTGCGGGAACATTCAGCGAGGCCACCATGCACACCCCGGTCGATGTGACCGAACGTGCTTGCCGCCATGCTCGAGATGTTAAGGCAGATGCAGTAATCTCCATCGGAGGCGGCAGCACTATTGGCCTGGGGAAGGCTATCAGCATCAATACTGGCATATACCACATTGCCATTCCCACCACGTATGCCGGCAGCGAGGTGACGCCCATTCTGGGAGAAACGGCAGCGGGCCAGAAGAAGACGCGTTCAGACCCACGGATTTTACCTGGAACCGTTATCTACGACGTCGACCTGACCTACACACTACCAAAGGGTCTCACAGCGACGAGCGGAGTAAATGCCATTGCCCACGCCGTGGAGGCTCTTTACGCGCGAAACGGCAACCCGATTGTCGGCCTGATGGCGCAGGAAGGCATTCGGTCGTTGTCATCAGCCTTGCCGGGTTTGGTATACGATCCAACCTCGGCGGGGCTGCGGTCCATGGCCCAGTACGGTGCCTGGCTGTGCGGCACCTGCCTGGGTAGCGTTGGAATGTCTCTGCATCACAAGCTGTGCCACACGCTAGGCGGAAGCTTCAACCTTCCGCACGCCGAGACGCACACTATTGTGCTGCCACATGCGCTGGCCTACAATGCACCTAAGATACCGGGGGTGATGGGGAAAATAGCCTGTGCGTTCCCTGGCGACAATGGGAACGCCATCGCCAGCCTCAATGCCTTGTTGGACAGATTGCCCGTAGAGAGAAGCTTGAAGGCTTTTGGGATGAAGGAGAGTGAAATTGACCAGGCAGCAGAGCTGGCTGTCAGTAACGCATACTGGAATCCTCGTGATATTGAGCTGAAGCCTATCCGGGAAATCATCAGGAGGGCATGGGCAGGCGAACCAGCCAGGGCAGACCTTTAGTGGTATTTAGCCGGAATTTGGCATCTTAGAATGAAGTTTACTATTACATCACTGTTGCTTTGTTGGGTTCATTTATCCACAAAATCCCCGCACTCCACAGTTTCTTTTCCCGCCCAGAAGAAAAAGAACGCGGATAAGGCTTTAACCATCCGACCTTCGCCGTGTGAAGTGGTGTAAATTACACGCGTTCCATCTGTCTATGTAAAGTTGCAACAGTCTGTATAGCCCCCAGTGCTCGATTGCCACACCTCACGGCCTTCGCTACAACTTGCGCAAACATACAGCCAATTGTGGGCCTAGTACGACAGCTACAGATATGGCAGCCCAAGAACACCGTACCTTTCACCTCGTCGGTGTTGGCGTCAGCCATTCCATCGCACCTCCCATGCATAACTTCATCACAAAAGCTCTCGGCCTACCATGGACTTTTTACAGCACAGAATGCCCTAAGCTCGAAGATGCTGTCGAGCTGGCCCGCCAGCCATCCACCGTGGGACTCGTTGTCACGATGCCTTACAAAAATACCATCATACCGCACCTTGATGCCCTCGACGAACTGGCCATCACCATTGGTGCCTGCAATAATGTGTATCGCGATCCGGCCAGTCCGGATGGTAACCTGCTGCGCGGCACTAACACGGACTGGCTGGGCGTGCGAGGATGTCTGCTTGAAAAGGCTGGCCCGACTCCCCGTCTTGGTGTGCCGGCCTTGGTAGTCGGCGCGGGTGGCGCAAGCCGGGCAGCAGTCTACGCTCTCGCTGTGTGCTTTCATTGCCCCGTGATCTATGTGCTAAACCGTGATGAGGGCGAGGTAGCAGCTCTCGTACACGACACACAGAGGCTACCGCATGGAGGCCCGCACATTGTGCATGTGCAGAGTGTCAAGGAGGCGAACAGCCTTGAGGCGCCATACTATATCGTTGGAACAGTGCCCGACTTTGAGCCCAAGACATCGGATGAGCTTAAAGTTCGCGCATGTCTGGAAGCTTTCATGGGACAGCTCGGTGCGAAAAAGGGGGTTCTGCTGGACATGTGCTTCAAGCCTCGTCGGACACGCATGATAAAGCTTGCCGAGCAGCTTGGCTGGCCATCAGTGGAAGGAACACACGTCATTGGCCACCAGATTGAAGAGCAGTACCGTCTTTGGGCCGGCGAAGAAAAGATGAAGCAACTGGACAAAGAAGGGGCCTGGAAAGTGTTGATAGACGCCGCAGCAAAAAGCCCAGGGATAAACTTCTGATGTAAAGTCGCTCGACAATCTATATCACTGGTCGTTTATTAAATACGCCAAAATTAGAAAGCAGAAATACACCAGATGAATAGAATGTATTGTTTGATAACCTGTTTTCTTCTTTTTCCAGCCAGTCTGTCTCCTTCCTTTTCACTGACCATTCAGATTCAGACGCTCTTCTAGCTTCTTCCACGCCGCTATGCCTCTTCGTGCATGCTCGTCTGGCACAGTTTCGCCGTCCTCGGCCATCGTACGCGAAAAAAGCTCCATGGATACCCAGCCCTCGTAGCCCAGTCCTTTTATAAGTGCTCGTGCCACTTTCTCAACAGGCAGGTATGCACCCCTGTCCGACTCGTACATAAAGGCCCGCGCGTTACGTGACCAGTTCATGCGTGCCGGATTGCCATCTACATGAAACGGATGGCCCTTGACCAGCGGTGCCGACATCTTCTCGGCATCAACCACTTGAATAAAAAAGACCTTTTCCCGTAGTCCCACCGTATGTGCCAGGCGGTCCAGAGATGCTTCCAGATCGGCATCAGCATTGGGAGTTTTCCCACCAGGCGATGCAGGGTCTCCCCAGACCCGCCCTGCGATATTGAAAGTATCTAGACAAAGCCCGAAGTTTGGCCTGTCGACACGCTTGGCCACCTCCCATGATGCTTCCCACGTGTCCACGTGCGTACTCCAGCAGAGGCTCTCATAGGCGAAGCGGATAGGCGGTAGCTGCTGGAGTCCCAAATCTGCTATTTCGATCATATCGCCCACAATGACGTCCATGTCGCCCGTCAATCTGTCAGCAGACAAGAAATTGGCCGGGATTTGGATTGTGTCGGTGCCCAGAACTTTAGCCAGCTGAAACCAGACTTTGAGCTTCTTGATTTGACGGTCATGTTCCGCGCGGTCAAGCAGACCCTCATAGAACAGAAATGGCTGCAGTGCAATGGTCTGTAGGCCAAGGGTATCGAATAATTGCCGAATGTGCTTCACAGCAGCCAACAACTGTTCAGTATCTGGGTTTGTATCATCGGTGGCGGGTTTTCCGGCCAGCTTCTTGGCCAAATACTGAATATCTTCGTAAAACACCTCGATGCCCGCAAAACCATATTTGGCCGCTTGGCGGGTCTTCTTTTCGAAATCGTGCAACCAGGCACGCCCGAGAGACGCCGACAGCACGGCGGGTCGGTGTGCATTGGTGATCGGCATATTTTCACACGAGAAGAGAATGTCATCAACACGGAAAAGGATAAGTAAAGCAAGACAAAGACAGTCTATTGTAAGATAACGGACGGGGCTTCTTTTACAGGCCGCTCTTTCGAGTAGTGGGCCTAAAATGGCGGCAAAATTCACTTCCGCTAATAACATATTTCCGGATACGCACAGGAGGAGGAGCCGTCGCCACTACAATAATCATCCAATGCCCTTGCGGCTTCGTGGCTAGTGTTGTGTCTCTAGACTTCTATGTGATTGTAGCGTATGGCAGTACTCTGCGGTTTTTACCCCACACGTGACCGGCCACTCCTTCTTTTGTCAACTGCAGGTTTAAATTAGTTCATGCGCGCGATGTATTGATTTTTTTTCTCATTCGTAAAGTACAAGTTCTCACCTGTCAAAAAGCGTAGAGATATCTGTGGCAACTGGCGCCCGAAGCACGCCGAGATGCTCCATAAACAATGGCGGATTGGCAAACCTTAGAAAAGACAGGTCAATTAGCATATCTTCTCCGATTGGTAACTGGCGGTTCGTCAGAAAATACAAATGGGGGGAATTACCATTCTACAGAGTCCAAAGTCGCCAGGCTGTCGAAAAGAGTGTCTTCGTCTGTCTCGCTGGACAAAATCTCGCCTATTGAAGAGTGGGACACGTCGTGTGAGAATGGCGACGGGGTGGTTGCACTTTGGAATGTAGACTGTGCGCTGGTCAGACCCTCGGGAGGGTGTGCGTGTTCTGCATGTTGCTGCTGAGGAACTGGAAGGCTTGTTCCTTGTTGTCTGAGGCCAGACGACGACAGACTGTCGTCGAACATGCGCGGGCGGTTTTCGAGGCTGTGAAGCTGTTGGTGTGCCGTGCGGGAAAGAAGGTCATCGGCAGTGTTTTCTAGACGCTCCGTCTCTCTTTGGGTCGAGGGAGTGAGGTAGGGCTCGTTGTGGTGTTGCGATAGGGAGCCCTGGCCATCATGCGCGCCAGGATACTGATCGAGAATTTTTGCTGCGCTGGGTGTCAAGGAGGTCATGTAGATATCTGATTGTGGAGTATGTGCTGGTGAGGGCACGGTGATTGCCTGGTACTGCTTTGTTTTGTGGCAGAGATCGTCCAAGTCTGCAAGCGAAATTTGCATCGCCTGCATGTCTCGCCTGAGAAGGAGGTCGCCTTGGCATTTTGACTGACGATCGAGAGACTGGCACAGGATATACAAGCAGCCTTGTATACCCGGAGGAACGCAGTGGGGGCCTAAAACGTGAAGACGCTTCTCCAATACCCCGCACATTTCCTGCAGTTTTACGAGCAGTGTCCGAGTGCCCGTGATGTCCAGATTGATGCCCCCGGCCAGGCAGATCTTGTTGGTCTGGATCAGGGCCACCAAAGAGAGAGAGACAAGGCGCAGGCTTAGCACCTGTGGTGATTCGTAAGCGGAGCAAGTGCTCTGGGAATGATGGACCGAGAGCTGCTCCTGCCATCCACGCAGGTTTTGGGCAAGAACATGAATGTGGGTTTCGCGAGAACAACAGCTGCTGCCACTAGACTGCTCCAAGCAATCGTTGAGAAGTCCTGTCAAGTGGACGTATTGATTGAAGGTGCTCAGAGCAAAACCCGGGGTTCGGTCGCCCAACACATTGCAGAGACTAAGTCGCCCGTGTTCGTCGAGGTTTTGTCCTATTCTTGGTTGCCACTGTTCCCATTCTTCCATACTTTCCACCTGGAGAAGACCGACGTGCTGTATATCCGTACTGCGGAAATATGTCCGCTCCCCCAGTCTGGCAGCGACCAGCGTCTCAAGTACAAAACATCCCAGCAGGACACGCTTGGTGCCGTCTGAAATGTTGTTCTCTGCAGGAGAGGGCGGCAAGCCAGACGAGTGCTCTTCTCGCTGCCGTGTAGCAAGCTTCACCTTGGCTATATTTACAGCCAGATAGACGGCCTTGCCAACAAAAAGCCAGGCTGTATCCCAGCACCGCCGATCCATGTGGAAGAGAGCCAGGAGAAGTAAGGCTTGGACATGGCCGAGCTGATGGTGATTGGCCTGGTCGCCATCGAGTATGAAGCGATGGGCCTTGTTGTAGATGTGCTGGACTTGGAGAGCAGCCGGTGATTCCGTGCTCCCATTGTTACCTCGGGCCTCGAGGTACTGGCTTTGATGGTACGAAAAAGTCAAAACAGCCCAAAGAAATGCCCGGTCACCCAATGATGGCAGCGAAGTAGTTCCTGGCGTAGAAGACACACCGTTATTGCTCGCTGCCAGCATGTGTGCAGTTCGCAAAAGATCGTGTTTTTGGGAAATGGGAAACCAGCAGTGTGTGTTGGCGAAATAAATTTCGAGTAGAGATGACCAGTCGGCCGGCAATTGTGACGAGCAAATATCTGACTTTTCAGATGTTGCCAGCAACAGCTCATCGCCCGGATCAGTTACCCTCCTCGTCTGCATTGTGGTGACTGGCATGGCTTCGGCCATTACAGGTATGTTTGCCGGGCTCCTTTGCGGGACAGTCGGCAGCGGTATTGTGTCGGGGTTGGATGTCATTTCATTCATGGCACTGGAATTGACTGATTGGGCTCTCGTTGCACAGCGTGACAGCCTTGCCTCGAGCGTCTCAGCCGGTACATCGTCCTCTTCGGCCGATTCAGCCAGACAAAGGAGCCTTTCCACCTCTTTGACCACGCTGCTGCGCCGCCACGCATCAAATAAGATGTCGGGTGCATCGGGTTCATCGGCGAGGCTTCCAAGAGCGACCGTTTTGCCGCTGCCATCAATGGCAGCCAGCATCCAGCTCTCGCTTCCCTCGATGGCCCTGAACACAAGGCCAAGCAAGATTTCTAACGAGCGCACATAACCCGTCCGTAGCCCACGTTTCTTGGACGGGTAGTAGCTGCACACCCGATTTGCCCTCATGCAGGGCTTACAGCAAGGCTGACGACCGTCGCAGCGGTCTTTGCGCTTCCGGCATTGGTCGCAGGCTCGTGAAACCCGGATGCGTTTCTTGCTGCTGCTGTACGACTTGTCGGAGTCGTCTGCGTCGACCCGCCCCCTCTTGCTGTTGTCATCAGGACTGAGAAGAGGATCCTTCGGCGCAACATCCCGACGCGTCGCTATTGACTCGATCATGGCTGTCGTGTTGATCTCCATGGCCGGCATGTGATATGTTGACGACTCCGCGTGCAGGCTACAAAACTGCGGGCATAGCTAGACATTCGGGACTTAATGAGGGGATGTTGCATATTATCGCACAGGCCCGCGTCAGGCCCGCGTGCACCAATGGCCATGCTGTAACGGTCACATTTCCCACAGGTTTCCTAAAATTATCCAGTTCGAGAATTCCGGGGATCATTCTCTATGGGCCAATAAAGACGCTGGTGAAGGCCCTAAAGCACGGGGTAGTTTGTGGGGAAGTTTACCCCACCAAGAGCCCGGCAATGAGTTTTGCCGACATCTTCTATGGCTGACAAAAGAAGGCATCAGCTTTGACGTACAGAGCGCGAAACCCATCAGTCCGATCTCTCAAATGGGACACCACCATGTGTGTCTCTCTAGTTTCACTGCCGCTGCAACAATAGTATGTGCCGACGCCGACCTGAGCCGACACCTTTTTTTTCTTAAAGCCTGATCCAAAGCGACATTCTCGTGAACAAGAGAGATGAGAAATCATGTCAGCAACGTCTCCTCTCCCAAGCGCGGCTGCAACACTTACAGCTACGGTCTCATCGCCTCTGAGAAGTGGCACACTTGGCCGTCGAGCTGCAGCGACATCATCTGCCCCACTATCGGTATGCGGCGCTGGATCACGTACCCCGACTCCCCCCATCAGCCCGAGTGCCGTTACCCTGCAGCTTTCTAGCAGCCAAACACCTGCGGTGCAAGAAGACTACCGTCCAAGTTCCGCTCCGGTTTCAAGGAACTACGAGACCGATGCGTCCATTGCACTTGTAGGCATCCGCGGCACGGGCATGTCGAGCCTCGCGGTGATGGCCTGCAGCGCCCTCGGCTTTCGGCTGGTTGAGGCCGACCAATACTTTTTCCAGGCAACGGGCCTCTCTCGAGCGGCGTACAAATCAGCCCACGGCGTTGCAGCGTATAGCAGCGAGGAGCTGCGCCTGATGCGGTCGATGTTGGTGGAAAACGAGTCCCGCAGCGTCATTGTCTGCGGGCCCGGGTGCGTGAAGGGGCCTGGACGAGCGTGGCTCACAGAATACGCCAAGAAACATCCAGTCATCTACATCATGAGAGACACCGAGGCTATCCAGCAACACCTTCGCGTCTGGGGGGTCGATACAATCACTCGCCTCTTTCGGCTCAGCGCTCCCGTACATCGAGTCCTGTCCAGCTACGAATTCTACAATCTGTCAGAGCCGCCGCTTGCAGACAGTGGCAACTCGGGAAGAGAGTCCCCACGATCCTTGACCCTTAAACAAGTGGAACGGGATTTTTTGCGTCTCCTCAGGGGTGTCATCATGCAAACCGGCACCGAGAGTGGACGGACACGTGCGCGAGGCGACGGTACGCAAGACGGTCTCTTCTCTGTTCCACCAGAGTGCAAGCCGTTCACATATTCGCTATCTTTGCCCCTATCTCTACTTGCCGACGCCGGGCCCAAGCTCCGGCAAACGGACGTGGCGGCAACGGCAGATGCCGTAGAACTGATCGTTCCCTTGACCTGTGGCGCCAACCCTGAAGCCAGTGCTGTTCTCGATAATGATACGGCAACCAATATTACAAAACACTTTTACGTGACTAGGAGGAACATCCGCCTTCCCATCATCTTCAACATAGACAGATCTAACCACCACGACACAGAGCATGTTGCTGATACCGCCCTTCTCTTGGTGGCTCAAAAAGAACACTTATACTTCGACCTTCTCCACCACGTGCTTCGCTTGGTCCCAGAATACCTTTGTGTTGACCTCACATGCAGCCAGGATAGCATCCGACAACTTGTGGCCGCAAAGGGATCCTCAAAGATCATTGGCTGCTATTTCGATCCAAATCCCGGGGACGACGGCTGGGACAAGCCGGATCGGGAGGCGAAGATCTGGTTGGCCGAAGAGCTTGGCTGTGATCTCGTCCGCTTGTATCAGGAAGCGCAGTGTCTGTCAGACAACTATGCCGTCCAGCAGTTCGCTCGTCGTGCCAGAGAGCTGCAATCACGCGAGGCACAGGGTCGAAAATGCATACCTGTAATGGCCTACAATACTGGTATTCGTGGCCGCATGTCGTGTTTTCTCAACCAAACATTCTGCCCGGTAACACACCCTCTGCTCGAGGCAGAAAAGGCCAAGCACTCGGACCGCCGGAAGCGCTCCATCCTTCTCACCCTGCAGGATGCACAGAATGCCCTGTACAGTAGCTATGTTCTAGACCGAATGGTTTTCGGCATATATGGAACTGATGTCGCCTCCAGCATGTCGCCCGCTATGCATAATGCCGCCTTTTCCTTCTGTGGGATGCCTCACACTTACAAAATATTTGAACGACCGACTCTGGGAGATATCAAGAGTTTAGTTCAGGACCCCCATTTTGGCGGGCTGAGTGTGACAGCCCCGTTTAAGCGCGAAATCATTCCACTTTTGGATTTCCTCAGCCGGCATGCTCTTGCCATTGGTGCGGTCAACACTCTGGTTCCCCTTCGCAGTGCCGGGAGGACCCCACAGCCGTTCCTAGATCGGAACCGCGCCGGGAAAACGCTTGCCCTGTACGGCGAGAACACGGACTGGATCGGGGTCCAGGTGTGCATCCGACGGAATCTGTCGCCCATAAACGCCGTACGAAAGCGTACCACAGGCCTTGTGCTTGGTGCCGGAGGAATGGCACGGGCTGCTACGTATGCATTGATTAAGCTTGGAGTGCGGACAATTTTCATCCAAAACAGGACAGTCTCAAAAGCCAGTGAGTTGGCCGCCCAATTCAATGGACGATCCTTTGTGGACTCTGAGAGCGAGAGCGTTGCCGGGGATCAGAGTCTCGACACGGACTCGGACGGTGCCATGGAATCACGGAGGACACCACAAAACACAGACGGTGCAACTACACCCGTTCTAAGACGGCATCCGGTGTCAAGGAAAGCGTCCATAAACGTCATACCATCGCCAGATAGTCCCTGGCCGCTCGATCACGACCCTCCCACAATTATACTTTCCTGTATTCCGCACAGTAAAGTCAGAGAGCCTTCATCAGCAGACAGGTGCTTGCCGTTTGACTGGCTTTCCAGTCCGACGGGTGGTGTTGTAGTCGAGGTAATAGATACAACAAAAACCTCTGTGACGATGCGTCGTGCTGACTTTGGCTTTTCTCATACAGCTCTCTTATACGCCACTAGAAACGGCATTGCTCAAGCAAGTCCGGAGCATGAGTGATCACGGCTGGATCACTGTTGATGGTCTGAAAGTCCTCCCGGAGCAGGGTGCTGCCCAGTTCGAGCTGTTCACGGGGAGAAGAGCGCCACAAAAATTAATGCGCAAAGAGGTTCTAGAGGCACATAGGAGAAAAAATGTAACAACAGCAAGCATACTTTAGGCTACGAGCAAATTGAAATACTGCTCAGAAAATAAGTCGAGACGCTTAACGTGCTATCAATGAACGATCACATATGCAATTTGATTTCGGCACCAAGATACGAACGTTCACGGAAATTGAGTCGGGTTGCTGGCGGTAAAATCCTTTGCCAATAGCCCAAACCCTCTTGAGAATAGACCTATTTTGTTGGTGGAGGGGATAGGCTTTATAGATCCCAAGCACTCCATACCGTCCTACTATCGAAGTTTCTACGAAAAAAATTTAAGCTTGCCACGTGCATTTTCAGTTGGAGATGAGCTCTTCAGCCATTGAGGATATCGGCCTCATAAACCCCAATTTTTCAATCCAAAACGAACCTTCCTCAAAACCGGAGCTTAAATTCTACATTTTTGGTCACAACATCTCACATTCCTTATCGCCTGCCCTCCACAATGCAGGCTTCAAGGAACTTGGCTTACCCTACCACTACTGTATCTACGAGAGTCCAGACGTTGACGACGCCATCGAGCGCATAATTTCCCGCCCGGATTTTGGCGGCGCATCTGTCACCTATCCGCACAAACTACAGGCAGGCCGACTAGTTGATTACCTGTCCAGTTGTGCCTCCACGGTTGGGGCAATCAACACCATTGTCGTGGAAAGCAACGCAAGCCCCCGGCGTCTTCGAGGCGACAATACGGACTGGCTTGGTATCTTGCGGTGCATTCGTAAAAGTCGCCATCGCGACCTTCATAAGACTCCGGCACTTGTCGTGGGAGCAGGCGGTGCTGCACGTGCTGCATGCCATGCATTGCAGACTTTTGGCATATCTGAGCTGACTATTGTCAACCGAACACGGGAAACAGCTGAAGCTGTCGCCAAGCATTTCTCCGAATTTGAGACCATCCATATTTGCCAAACCTGCCAGGAGGCTAATTCTTCATCTGTAAAACCGTTTGGTATCATAATTTCGTGTGTGCCTGCCATATTTATGGAAGAATCGCAGATTCCCGACTCGCTTTTTTTTTCACGAGAAAAGAATCAGCAGGAGGACATCGAAAGTGGCCGCGGCTTGCTCATAGAAATGGCCTACAAGCCTCAGATTACCAACATGATGAAGGCAGCCTTCAGACACTCTGAGTGGGATGTTTTCCGGGGCATCGATGTCCTAGAAGAACAGGCCTACGCTCAGTTTGAAATGTGGACCGGAATGGAAGCACCTGTTGAAGTTATGGGGAGGGCTATGAAATTGGCTATGCAAACCCAGAGAAACGGGGACAAATAGTTATTAGGAGCACTAATATTCAGATTAGGCCGACTAGACAGGATATATGGAAAGAAGAGAATACATCTAGAGACAAACACGGCCCGGCTTAAGGACCCCTGTATTAATGTCTATATATAGACGGCTCAAATTCATCGCTTAGTTCAGATGTCCACCTCACGTCCTTCGACCCAGTCCTTTGCTTGGCGGTACAGCATGTTGTGTTTATCGAGATTAACCGTTTCAACATGACGCCGATGTCCTGGCATATCTGACAGAACCTTGACACCCATTGTGGCTTCTTGGAAGTAGGCCAAATACTTGTATCCAGCCGGGTAGGATGCTAGCTTAGCTCGATCTATTTCTGGGTACCGAGAAGGATCTGTAGGAATTACACGGTCTTTCTCATACCAGTGACGCACAAAACGGGCTCCCCAGCGCCCATCAACCTTTTCGAAGAAGAAGCAGAAGCGGCAGTCGCACTCAACATCAATTTCGACCTGGTTGTCACCAACAACAAAGCGCTGCGTTATCTCAGCCTTCATCTTAGTTATGGCCCGAGTTCCCTCTGGGTTGATATCGGTAGTGACGCCGTGACAACGATGCATGATGTAGGCACCCCTATCCATGCCTGCTTTTGATGCTTCAATGAAGTCGCTGTACAGTACTCGACCGGACCAGGTGGTGAAAACATATGCGCCTGGGTGAAAAATCGACTGGAAGTTTTCCCACTCGCACGCATCCCTACACAATGTCAGAAACTCGAATCGTCTTCATCAGGGTATACAACTTCTGGAAAGAGAGAGTTCACCTATAGCAGGGCCAACCTTCAGCCAATTCCCGAAGCTTAGCTCTCTCCATTACCAGATGGTCGGGGCCATTGTTCCGGATGGCAGAGGCAGGCCACCATCCTTGTGGAAGGGAATGCAAGTCAGACATGCTGCCGATTCGCTATGGTGACATGAATGAATGAATAATTGGCTCGAGTGCCTGCTTATAGCCAAGATGCATGATGATATATTTTAAGACACAAACAGACACTCAGCATGCCACAGTTTGCGAGGGCGGATAAAGTATCGTAGTAGTCGACAGCTGTACGCCGTCTAGAGTGGGGCCGGATAAGGTCTTAGCCACTGTAAGATTGTAGCCCATTTTGCAAGCCACTTGAAGAACCACATTCTGGGGGCTGAAACTGTCAGATTATTGGCCCAAATGCGCGTGTGTGCACGAGTATTGTTGTGAGAAGGTACCTCCACTGTATGCAGCCAGAGCCGAAAATTGTGAGGGTATATTTCATCAATGAATATCTATGAAGCTGATCTGCCTCGTGATGCGTCACCCCACCTGAGGCCGAGATGTCTGAGGTCACATGACAAGAATCCTACTAAATAGGTGGTCTTGCGCGGTTTGTCACATGATGTCAGCGAGCATCTGGTCATTGTAAGGAATTATAATGCCAATTACAAGAAAGATACCTCCTCATAATTCATATCTTCTGGCAGAAACTACTTCACGAGTAGAAAGCTATCGAAGTGTATGCACCAAATCTGATCATATTTGGTCTGTCTGAGCCACGCATCACGTGCAGCACTTGTCACTCCTTAGTCATAGATCTAGTCATAGAAATATCGCGCACCAACTTCAAGTGTAGGGAGCTTCTCTCCCTTTGGAGTTAAGCGATTTGACACCAGATTCTGACAAAAGCTATCCCATCAATGCATTGTATTTTTCTCTAGAAATTTGTATTAGAATTCGCTATATGCGGTACAGACTATCTGTTTCAATGCATGGTTATTGATGTAAAGCATACTACTATTTAGTGCAGGGTAATCTAACTAGCTTGTGATGAGAGGAAAAGCAGACTAAAACAAGAGCTATTCGAACTTGTGCTATTTAGTCTTGACCGTCGACTGTGTGGGTCACCGACATTGTCTACTTTGGGCACCTTCTCTACCAATGGAATCTGTAAGATGAGGCTATTTGGTGGGCCCGACAGTCTTCCGTTTATTTTTGAATATCAAAAGCACAGGTCTGGGCCATCCCAACAACGAGTTGACTGTTTATATTGTGTACACAAAGACTGATTTAATTGACACGGGTCGTCAGACCAGCTGATTCGGGTGGGCCTTTGTACACTACAGAACACAGTTAGCTAGCATTAATGAGAACTGGGTGATGGGGTACGAAACAGACGTACCTTTGTGTGCATAAATAGCATACCAGATGGCACTTAGGACCATAAATCCAACGAAGACGACTACCGCATAGTTCATGCTCGAATCAGTTACGGGAAGAACTGTAGGCATGGAGAAAAGAACTGTTTCAAAGGCGATCCAAAATAGCGAGACAATGTTGACGACAAATCCCATCCAATTCGGCATCATCCAAGGCGCGCCGATAATATCTTTGCGGGCAGAAGATAGAGAAATGGCGATGGGAATGCCGTAAGAGACGGCCAGGGAGATGACGCCCACCGAGACGAATGCCAAGAATGCCGACGACGAGCCAAGATTGATAAGGCCGAGAAGAAGCTGCACTACGGTTGTTAAAAGTAGTGCCCAAATAGGTGTTCCGTGTCTCTTGTCGACCTTAGACCAGAGCCGTGATAGCGGAATGGCTTTGTCGCGGGCAAAAGCCCACGTGCAGCGGGATGCGGCGTTGGTGATGGAGATTGAGCAGAAGAGCGTGACAATGAGAACGAGGACAGAGAGTGCCAAACCACCGCCAGATGTCCCCATGACGGCTCCGAAGATATATGGAAGGGCTTGACCGACGGGCGCATTGATAATGTCGGCTAGCGCAGGCATTGTAGCACATATTGGGATGATCTGTACTTGTTAGCCTTTTGATAGTCTGTTGTTGGGATGGATCATCGGGATTTAGGAGACGCACAAAGAAAAGTCCTGCAATGCCACCGACGGGAACACTCAGAGAAATTGCCCGTGGAAGTTTGACGGCCGGCTCGTCACATTCTTCGGCCATGGAGGAAACCATACCAATTGCGGAAAAGCTGAGGTAAATTAATTAGATGACAGGAGATGTTGCTATTGCAGCCACCAGCTTATGAAAATGCTCACGTGTAAGCTGAAGGCAGCATGCCAATAAAAAAAGAGAAGCCTCCCCAGCCCGAGAGAGACCGATCATATCCGCCCTGTCGAAAGCACAATTAGCCGGTAAGCCTGCGACTTCTGTTCATATATAAGCCTACCAGAGTGGTGCTTGGCGAGTTTCTGCCGACGTTGGCCTTCACCGAGAGGCAGATGAGGGTGACGAATATGGATATCAAGGTAAAGACGGCACAGAATGTGTCGGCCAAGGGCAGGTGCTTATTTCCAAAAGCTACAATAACAAAGGAAAAGAGGCAGACAGCATAGAAGATGAGCAATTCTTGCCAATCCGTGACAGTCCAATCGGGCAGGTAGAGGTTGATGGTGGCTGCAAGTAAGGACGCAAAACCAAAGTTGACAGACAAGGTAATGGTCCAGTTACCTACCAGCCAAGTCCAGCCGGTCACAAAAGACAGGAATTTGCGATAATTTGACTTGGAGAGCTGAAATGACCAGTAGTAGGGACCGGCAGATGTGGGATATTTTGACGCAAGCTCGGCAAGCGACATGGCAACGCATTGATCTACGATTAGAACAACGATCCAACCAAGGAACATGGGAAGCTGGCCTGGTCTCGGTGGTCAGTCCGCGATGACATTAGTCTGAGGTTGTGCCATCCGAGTTTTGCCTACCTCCGCCATAGATGGCGCTGATCAAAGGACCCCCGAATCCATAAGGAATCTTCATTGACCATTAGCCTTTAGAAAATTAGGAACAAAAGGCTTCGGGTGAAAACTATGCTTGTGCTTACAGCGGCGATGGCTAGCGACTGAAATAGAAGCGTGAACATAGACCTGTTACGCTGCATCTCCGGCCTGTAGCCGAGAACGTTGACAAAATCAACATCGTGGGTGCTTGTTACGGTGCCCTCTTCTATCTTTGCAGGGGGCACCTCCGGTGTAAGCTTCTCTTTCTCTGGAAGACTCATCTTGCTTGGGTGTTGGCTGAGTGAGTCTTGTTTTGCAAAACGCGTCTGTGGGCAGCACGTAGTCACAATGCAGCCCGACGCAGACCGAGACAGGAGCAGTGAATCATTAATAAATGCTGACCGGTAAAAACGGCCAAAAGGGTAGTTAAATTATAGATCAGTCTTCTCTCCTCCTTTCCCTCAACTCGTCTCGGCTTATCCTTGGCCTTTCCTAGGCTGCCCTTGGCTTGTCCTTGGCTTACTCCCCTTGACTTGCTCCTCTACGGAGTAGGACCTTGTAGGTCATGTCGGAAAGACTGGGGTCGTACACATGGGAGCGCGATGGCCCCACAGATAACAGCCGAATTGAGCTAGACCATAAACGGATAGAAAGTCCAGGGGCACGATCAGACAGTGTTATCTTTTAGTCGCCACTGTTCTTGGAAGGGGCCAATCATACAATGTCAAGGAATCGGACAATCTACTTTGCACCCGATGCGCTGTAGCACTGCCGTAAACAGAAATGAAGTCCAGGCCGTCACAATACCGACTTCGTACGTCGCAACCATAGCCGCTTTTATTATTTAGCTAAACTATGGACTGCCGACAGCTATCCAACGTGCAAAACTGCTTGTTCTGCAAACCCTGGTGATCAAATTCTCCTCAAAATGGACTCGGCTGTTCTGAAAGCGTGGGAAGAGTGTGACAAGACCGACACTCTTTTTGTTCTGTTCTGCACCACCATCTGCTGGACTATTATACCTGCGGTATGCTATGTTCCTGTTCTCCCACAGTGGTTTTTGTTGCTCTCGTCTGCCGTAGGCACATCTCAGTTCCAAGGGCTGTATTTTTACTGACTAAGCTTCCTTGTGGACACTTAGGTCGGCATTGCCTACAGCGGCTACTCATGGCGGCGCAACGGTGTTGCGACTACCATGCTTGCTCTGGTATCCGTTGCAGTCTGTTCTATTCAATGGTGGATTGTAGGGTATACTCTGGCTTACGGTGAAGGCGGTCTTGTGTTTGGCAACTTCAAGCACTTATTCCACCGAGGCGTTCTGTCAGAACCCGTAGGGACAATACCGGCTGTGCTCTTCAGCGAATTCCAACTCGTATTTGAGGCTACCGTCTGCGCCATCGCTGTGGGTGGATTTTGCGAAAGAGGAAGATTACTGCCAGTAATTCCATTTGTCTTTGTATGTGTTCGGAAGGCGTATCCCAGGTGCTACATAATAGACGGTTGTGCATGCTAACAAAGATGCCGGAAGCTTTGGGCAAGCTTTGTATACTGCCCTCTGGCCCACATGGTCTGGGGTGGTGGTTTGGGCGACAAATACGGGGTGTTGGACTTTGCGGGCGGTAAGAGGTCCATGCTTATGCATGATGTTGTTGTTCTAGGCTGGGCTGAAACGAGCTCCTGCTGATAACCTGAAAGGTACACCTGTTCACGTCTGCTCTGGTGCTACGGCTACAGCCATAAGTCTGTATTTATCGTACCCAATCTTCCGCTCACGCAAGTCGAAGACGCGTACGCCGACACACATTCGATTGCACCGGCCGGGCAACTCATTTTACCAGCTCGTCTCCCTGATCGTAATCTGGGGCTCGTGGCTTGCTTTTGATGCGGGCACGACGCTGTCCCTCAACTTCCAGTCGGTCATGGCCCTGTGCGTAACAAATTTGTGCGCATCGGCAGGTGCTATGACATGGGCCGCCATCCACTACTACGAGGTAGGCAAATGGTCTCTCGACGCAACTTACATGGGGGCCATATCCGGGTTGGTGATGATCACACCGGCTGCCGGCTTTGTGGATCTCACTACATCCTTCTTTCTTGGTATCATCGGTGCTGTCGTCTGCAGACAGGCCCTCCGTATAAAGTTCACAAAGTGGGCACAACACTGGCGGTGGGTGGATAACGGCGACACATTTGCCACCCATTGTGTCGGCGGCATCGTTGCTACGATTTGCACCGGCCTCTTTGCAAAGAGGGAGGTGGCCGCATATGGCGGTGTCGACATTGACGGCGGCGTGATTTTTGACGGAAACATTAGGCAGTTGGGCATCCAGTTCCTAGAAGCGCTCGTTGGCTTTGTGTGGGCGTTTGCGATATCCTTTGGTTTGATAGCTCTGATCGACTGCGTACCTGGATTAGAGGTTCTCGCTACAGACAAGTAAGTTCGCGGACCGTTTACGAAGTTGCCGTTTTGTACAATTTTGGTAATGCTTACAACGACACAGGCGCATCGTCGTAGGCTTGGACCATAACGAAACGGAAGAGTCATTCTGCGACCCATATCATCCAGAGGAAGAGGGCTACGCACCAACAGACATTGGTGTTCTTGAGCTTACCGACTAAAATACGTGTATATAGTAACAGACCAGAACTTGTCGACGGTTCACTGCAGGTTTTCAAGAATAAGTTGCACGGAGCAATAGTATGGTTTCTTCCCAAGCCGGATTTCATAGCAATGTCCTGTGGCCCCAATCCTGGCAGCATGATACCGGGAATATCTGGTGCAATAAATGCACATAAAAGAAGACATGAGCAAGACGCTAAGAATAGGTACCGAGGAATATGAAATCCCCTTTCCACCCTTTTAACATAAACCAGTTTTGAACACACATTGGTGATTGCTTCTGTTGTATATTCCCCAGTAAACCTTTTCGCAGTTTGGTCCTCGTGGCTAACAATGAGAGCCAAGCAAAATCTATCTTGTCCCCACCATTCCAGCCGGAAGCATTCCGCCTCCCAGCCATGAACCCTGTTAGCTCATTTAACTCGAATATCGACAAGCGTGTTCTCCATGAGAAATCGGCACGAGCGGAGTGTATATTGCACGTGCGATCCAACACTTTTCAACCACTAAAAATGTAGACATTTCTGGCAGGGGCTAATAGGAAGCAAGCAACGGAAGTATTTTATCCACATGTAGACTCGTTGTTTAGTTGGTCGTCAAAGGCTGGGCCTGAGGTAGACCAATTCAGCTATTGCATACCATTAACACGCAGTCCTCCATGTCTTTTAGCTTTCGCCAGATTCTTACAATAGAGCTCGTTTTTGGTTTCCTAGTATGTTATTTATGTAGTAGATGGGACATTACGCGTATATCTATATACAGGTTACTGTTTTTGGACGCTCTCCGGGTACAGGCCATACTTCCAGTTGCTGCCAACATGATCATCACGCAGCCGGTACTGGCCGGGCTCGTAGGTATTCCCCCGAAAAGTGGCTGTCTGGCTGCCGTCAGAGTGATCCTCCCTGAAGAAGCCAGATAGCGGCTGCAGTCGCCGCAGCTCGGTTATCAACAGGTCCACAAGGTCCTGTAAGCTTAGCTTCCGAGCGTGACAGCGTAGCCGACGTTAAAGATGTCCAGATACGGAATGACAATCCATTACGTGAGAAAGTCGGCCACAGTAGCGACCGAGCCGACCGGCACCGGCCCATTGCCCCCAAAGTGAAGGCCTTGTCGATATTATGCGGCGTTCAACTAAAGGTAAATGTCGTCGTCACGGTACTTCAGACTTCTGACGAGTGAGTGCACTCACTCATCGACCGTCACGTCATCCAGAATTATAGGTGTGCCCAACTCCTGCTGCAGTAGGTCGATACCAACGTTACTCGAATAGAACGCTAGCCCGGCCTTCTCGTCGGCATGTGCAAGCGCCAGTCCGCCCGGCCTAGAATCGGCGTTACTATTGGCACTTGCCGAGTCTCGGCCTTGTGCCACCGCCGGCGTCTGGATCTGTACCACCCGCGGTGACAGATTATACGGTGGCGACGCTGCCACAAAAACTGCCTCTGCGTGTCGTGCTGCAAACGTCATGCTGGCCTACTCTCACACTAAATTCGTAGTAGAGTTTTGGTACAACAGTCACTTGCATTTCTAACGGACGGTGAGCTCGAAGCTGCGGGCTACCGAATTGAATTCGGTAGAATAGACATTAGCATGGGGACGGCCTGTATCATCGCGCGTAACGCATGCCCATTACAGACTGAGAAACATAATTACAACAAAGAATCGGCCTCGTTTTCCCAAACTAGGTTGATGTTACGCTCCAGCAGGGTCACATTACGGGACGCACGTGTGAGCATGAATAGTCTCTGCACTCTGCGCATCTGCACCTACTATCCTTGGGAATATTACAGTAGCCAACAGCTTCCACCAAGCTTGGCAGGTACAAGATAGTAGATAAAAAATCTCTAAAGCTGTCAAGATGACCAAAGCTATCTAACGTCTAATGCTTCTATAATTTATTTATAAAAAAAATGACGATGTCTAACAATACCTATCATCGTACTAAATCGTCTCAAATCCCCACTGTTTGCACCAGTTTTGCATCAACTCGGGCGTGATGGCATGGGTGGTCGCCATTGTTGGGCTCCTTTCCGCAGTCCGCTTCATAGAATACTGGGGCATCTCGCGATTGGCCTCAGCCTCGGCCAACATTGTTCGGTATGTATCGAGCAGCTTGATTCCTGGGTTTTGATTAACCGCCTTGGCTGCCTGGTTCGCTTGGGTCTTCTCTAGCCTTGCTATCCACTCCTTAAATGTAACGACTTCATGGATGCGCTCCTTGCCGTAGTATTCTAGAATAGCCGTCAAAATCATGTCCCAGCTGGTCTGAGACGGGTTCACGCCATGGTAGTAGCCGGTGATGTCCTTGGGATCGACAAGTTGGGTCACACCGAGCACTTCCAGCATAAGCTTGGCGATGCGCTCCACAGGTGTCCAGTCAATGCGGTTCATAGAACCAAGGTCCGCCGGCAGGACGTTCATATAGAGACTAGAGGCAACGATCGACGGGAACCACTCGTGACGGTTCCAGGCACCAGCTTCAGCTTCGGGTCCGGCAATTTGGCCAACGCGGACCACGGCAACAGGAAAGTCGCCGGCTTTAGCAGCATCATCAATGACCAAGCCGCCCACCAGCTTGCTGGACCCATACCCGCCATTGGATAGTCGTAGGTCCTCGAGGCGCTCCTCTGGGACCATTCCCTTGTTGCCCGAATCCCAATGTTCGGCCGAAGCGATCGAAGAGATGAATGCAACCGCGACTCGCTTGTCGGCTAGAGTGGCAAAGTCGGCAATGTTGCGCACGCCTTGAATATGGGGCTCAAATGTTTCCATTGGGATGTTAAAGTTGACCGACCAGGCATTGTGGATAAACCGATCAGCCTCTTCCAACAAGCGCGAGAAGACATAGGACGGGAGACCAAAGTCGGCACGTGACATGTCTGCTTGGTAGAACTCGGCCTTTCCGCCGTAGTCTTCAAGCAAGCCACGCTCCTTGGCAGCTCTGGCCTGCTGAATGACTCCGCCGTCGACAGATCGGTTGAGGCAGACAATTCGCCTCACCGCAGGGCTCTTGGCCATAAAATCGAGCAAGTAAGACCCGAGCATGCCGGTTGAGCCGGTAAGAACAACGGTCTGGTTCACATCTGATGCCTCCGGCCGGCCTGCCTTGCCCTGCTGCAGCTGACTGGTATACTTGTCCCACAGCTGCTTCATGGACTCCAGATGCTGGGCCTCTTGGTTTTCTGCGCTTACATCCTGTCCACCGACGATGGACCTAAGAATGTATTGGGCAAGCTTTCGAGGCGTGGGATAATTGTAGATAACACGGGACGCCATGGAGTCATCGTCAACAGGGTAGCCTGCGGCCTCAAGGCCAGCTCGAAGCAGTTTAGAAGCTTCAATTGTCTGTAGAGAGTCGACACCTGTGTTGTATCAAAGTTAGCTGGCTGTCGCTAATGGCGATATTTATGTAGATACCTCACCTGCTGTGTAGAACTGTACATCGGAGTCGATCTTTCCAGCCTCTAGTTTTTCCTGGAAGAGGTTCTGAATAGACTGCACCAGGCTCTCTTCTGAGGTTATATCAATAGCAGGCACATCCTTGAGAGAAAGCTTGCTTGTTGTCTCGTACAATCCATCAATCTCTTGGCTGTAGAGGGACACTGTGGCTTTCCGCTGAACTGTTCCTTTGGCGGCTCTCAAGAAGGGTTTGTCAGGAGAAGCAAGCAGGATTAGTTCACGAGCAATCCTTCCATGAGATACAGTTTCTTTGTTGACGCTGAGGACGTGCGGCCAGACACGATCGATAAAATCCTTTACCTCGTTCTCATCTGTTGAGCATGTGACAGGCTCAAGGATGAGGCCAGCCTGAAATCTGTCAGATCCAACAACCAAGGCTCCCTTAATCTCCGGATGGGCTGTGAGGGTGTCCTCAATCGTGACAGGATTCAGCTTCTCGCCGGTCGAAAAGACGATGATGTTGTCTGCGCGCCCATGGTAGGTCCAGTGGTTTAGTAGAGTAGGATGCGGTCGGTAAAGATCCTTGGTGGAATATTCCGTGGCATCGGGAAATGTGTAAAAGATGCCCTGGATGCCTGGATGTTTGTTTTTCCGAACGATGACCAGTTCGTATGCATCTTCTGAGTCATCTAACTTCCGCCACTCGCCTCCAAGTAGATCGGGGTTGAAGATGAAGTACTGCCAGAGTTCCGGGTCCGACTGGAAGTATATAGGGAAGAGGCCCGTCTCGGTTGCGGATATGAAGTTTATGAGCACAACACCATTTCGCGTCAGCTTACTACCCGTTTGGCGTGAAAGATTACCTGGAAATGTGTTAGCAGTCGGAAGTTTTCAAACACACAGAAAGCCCTTAATAGACATCTTACCGCCAAAGGTCAAAATGAAATTGCATTTCTGCAGAGCCTTGAAACACTCGTCGCTATGGCTCATATCCTCTAATATCGCCGGCGGCAGGGCGGCCGATTGGACGTCTAGAATATTCAGGCACTCTAGCACAAGATCCGCGGACAGCGGCCGATCGCTGATGCCTAACGCAAAGGAGGTTCGCCAGTAGATCCACATTGAGCTTAGCATTAAACCACCGGCATGGAATAGCGGCACTAGCGTTTTGTTAGCTGCAGCCCCTTACCAACAGAGTCGTTGCGTGCATAACACTCACTTGGATTAAAGGTTCTTTTTGACTGTTCTGCCAAGGTCCGGATCAACGAATCGGTTCCTTGCCATTTTCCAATGTTGTGGTATTTGTCGTTGATAGCCAGGAGGCCTTGGCGTACCACAATAGGCTTTGGCAGACCGGTGCTGCCGCTGGTGTGCAGAACGACTGCAGGTTCCCATTCTGCCTCCTCAAAGGTCTTGTTGTAAGGGAAGTGAGGACATGCCTTCTCGAGAAAGCACTCTGCCACCGTGCCAATCTTGAAAGCCGTCATGTCCCTTTCCTGCAGCCAAGACTGGACTTTCTCCTCGTAAAGCTCTGCGAAGGCGACGAACCGGCAGTTTGTATCCTCAAAAAGCTTCATATGCGCCTCCTCGGAATTTCGCGGTGATGTAAAAAGAGCCTTGTAGCCGGCCTTCATACATGCTACGAAGATGATTAGGTAGCGTGCGTCGTTGGGTCCGATAAATGCTATTGTCGGGAACGTGTTCTTAGGGGCGGGCCCGAATGTCTTGGTGATTTGGTAAGCGCAACTGTTGATGGCATTGGCAAAAGCCTTATAGGTAATAGACATCCAGCCGTCTTCAGGGTCCGAGGAACGTGGAATCTGAAAGACCTCAGCGCAAGGCTCCCCTCGAGCGACATCATCAATAACATGCGGAATAAGTCGACTGCCACAAGATGCGCCTTCAACAGCAGATAGATTGCAATCTAAGGAACCCATATTTTGCAGGAATGCGGCGAGTTGTTTTGCGTGAGGTTGGGACTTGGGAAATGTTCTTGATACGACAGTGGTAAAGCGGTGCTAGTCAAACAATACTGAGAGCTCCGGTAGTACTGCTTCCTCCTTCATGCTTCCACAGCTCGTGCACTTATATAAAAGGTGATTGTGAAATTATCACATCTTCAGACCCGGACCAGACAGCCTTGAGATAAGTCGCTCTCCGAGAAAGACGCGAGCCGCGATGCCAACTCCGCACACGTTGCGGAGGCACAAACGTTTCCACCACAACCCGAGTATGCATCAACTAGAATCCACATCGAGTATCCACCGAAATATGAGACTGTGATTCTGATACATCTATTAGCGAAGTACAAGGTTGAACTGTGCCAACACCAATCAGTGTTCTTTGACGTGGGCAATCGGACAGTTACGCTCTTTACGGTGAACAATACAACCAACCAAATTATCAGAAGACAGTAGTTTAAGCGAGAATTACTGCTAAAAACACCGTGCCTAGTCAAAATGTGCTCTCTAGATGCCGTCATTGGCGATAGCCTGCACTCCTTATTCCCATGATTTCTAGGATGAGTAATAAAGCCCTTACGCAACTACGCAGGTCCACTTCAACTCTTGGTGGCTTCTTGATTGGTGGCAAGTCGTTTTCACAGCTCAAGGCCCACAAAAGAAACCGGGTACTAGGGGCCTCTAGAAAGTGATACGCCGCCCTTAACCAACAACTCGATAGAAATAGAATCATCCGAACTAAGCCGAATGAGCGACACAAGTCTGCTAATCTACGGCTTGCATTAATAAGCACGTATTTCCCAGACGCTTCCGTACGAAGTCCAGCATATCCGACTGGAGCTGATCGAATTCGGATCGACACCCTATTTACCCGAAGGTTTACGGCCCCCTGTTTCTAGTACTGGTATTTTCGTGTTCTAAAGTATTTCACTACGTATCTTACGACAACGTACGGAGTACTGCGGAGTATGTAGTAAGGTAGATTGCTCGTACCTCGTCACCTTCTTAGTTCGCCGGCCCCACGCGACTCCGCCCGGACCTTCGCTATCCGAAAACGTATGCAGCAGAATCAAGATATGTACGAATCTTGCAGCCGCTAAAATCCATCTCGACCAAGAAAAATGAAGCAAGGGCTTACATCAACCGTATGCTGAATCGAGCAAGAGAGTAGTAAAAAGTAACGTACCATTTAAAAAAATTTATACTGTGTTCGTACAGAACGTACTGTCTCGTCCACTCATCTCTTCCAAATGTCTTGAAAACACCATTGATCCGTGGTATACACCGAATTCTGTCGCGCGTTTCGCATCCGCTTTTCTCGGGACGCAGATGGGAGCGAAGCTTTTTCAATCCACTTTGGAGCGGGTATTTTAGTATCTAGTATCCGGCACATTAAAGATCGGCAGACTTGAGTGGAGAGGGAGGGGGCCAGCACACAATGGCAAAGGGTAGGTACAGTAGTATTAGCCGTAGAAGACTTATTACACCTAAGTCTCGCAAACTTATGGATATAGTGGGAATTAAAAACATACATGTTAAGTCAACAGTAACAGTCGGTTTTTACCAACCATGCCGCAACCGACTCTAAAATCCGGGTCTAAAGCATTCGGAGATTCCGAGCCCCGTTTACGATTACGAGTGAGTTTTCTTTCGAGACCCGAACCCCCGGACGGACAATAGTGTATTGCTTTCTAAAGCACGGACACAGTATGTGGCTAGTTAACGCGGCTTGTCCCGATGATCGCCAAGATAAAAAAAAAACACGATCTTTAAAGGTAGGGCAACTAATCAAATGATAGCAATAATCTGCCGAATAGTAGTAGGTTTTAAGATTTTTTAGATACCGGCGAACGAAGGAGACCAAGCAGCTCGATAAACGGATGCTTAGCTACTATACAGGCAGATAAAAACGACCGTCTTAACCTGTAGGGTTTTGTCGCTGCCTTTTACTACTAAAACTCGGCATACCTTTACCGTTAACAAATGTAGCGTTCTACGGTAGATTGCTTTATAAGTTGTGGCAGTTGCCGAGCCTGCGGTTTGTAGAGTTACAAGCTGCAACGGGCCAAAACCTCTGACAAATTAACACTATTTTAGTTTTCATGCTCCTTTATTTAGATTCGGCGTGCGTGGCTGAGATAGAGTAGCAGCTCCGCTTTAAAATAAAGTTTACCTATTGCAACCTATGAACATATTAAAAGACGGTTTAGAAATAGCTCTTGAAGGATAGGATACGTAGTAAGACAAGCGGGAATACGACACAAAAAGCTGTAGTTTGCCTCTTATCTCTATATTAAGGTTTTAGGCCTGGCTTTAGACCTGGGATCTTAGACGACGCCGCGCCTACCTGTAATCTTATAAAAGGGTCGTAGCTATCCTTAGACTTTAACATAGTAGCCCCTAAAGTATACGAGTTTTCTGTAGAGTGATACCCTTCAAATGGGGATACCGTCTGTGGCCTACTATCTACTTTGGCTTACTAATCGCCTTTGCAAACTCAACGCCAAGCATAGCGCCACCTAGAAACTTTAGAGCCTACGAGGCCCTGTTCATTTCATATGAGCGGTAACGTTAGGAGTTTCCGTCTCTCCAGTCGCATACCATTAGGGTAGCGAATTACTCTTGGAGAGTATCCCTATAGAGAGGGACAAACGGTCTAGTCGCATGGCTCGCACGGAACTTGTTCCCCGGGTTTTGTTCCGGGTGCCCATTGCGAAATCTGTCAATAATTGTAATATCCAAATGTACGGCAGTGTATTTTTGCGACTCCGTGTATTTACGCAACGTTGGGCTCTTTCAGGAGCCTGGAGCCTGCGCCGTACAGTGCAGATGCAAATAGTACTCGTACGAGTACTCGTATCTCGTAATCGTACTTCACCGTGTCTCCACACCTACAGCCAGGCTATCCGGCTCACACCGGCACCGAGGTGATTTTCACGTGCAGAAACCATACGATATGATAATGCTTACATGTAGTATTTTAAGAAACTCGGTACTCCTAACTATGAACCTGCCGGTTCTTTTAAGTATTCTAGCGAGTATACATGTTACTGCTAAGTCGATGACGTAGGTGCACGTGGGTGTACCGCTGCTCAGCCGCGGCAGTCGATGCCGGTGACGTCGGTATTTGCGATATCCGCTTTATGACGTCGGTATTTTGTAACGTACAAAAACAGCTCCAACCCAAGGTTTCATTCTATATTGGCCGTTTAGATAATTTGTTTCTTTCCAAACACTTATCGATTCCAGTACTATGGCAGTCTCTCAGGCAGCATATGTTGTTGAAAAGGCCATTGGCCACGACGGCAGCTCTCTACTTCAACAAGATATCACAAACTATGCGGAGCAGGGAGATAAAGGTGAACTAATGCAGGCTTTGGTGTGGCAAGGGAAGAACAAAGTTGAAGTGATTCAAGTTCCGAAACCCAAGATTATAGAAGATGGAGACGTGATCCTCAAAGTAACGGGTAGTACGATTTGTGGAAGCGACCTGCATCTTCTACATGGTAAGTAATCAGCATAATCTACTTATCTCCTACCTATGATGTGAATGTACAAACTGATTCCGGCAGGTGCTATTGTGCAGCTGCAAAAGGGGGACATTTTAGGGCATGAGTTTTGCGGCATCGTCGAATCAGTAGGCCCTGCTGTTAAAAATATCGACATAGGGGGTAGATACGTGGCTTCATTCCAAATTGCTTGTGGTGACGTTAGTGTTCTACGGTCCAATGCTAGTAATAACTTTCCATCATAAAACTAACATATCACCCTTTAGTGCTACTTTTGCAAAAAGAAGTTGTCGTCGCAATGTGAACGGACTAGCTCCAATTCCATGGGCAAGGCTATGTACGGTTCTCAGACGGCTGGAATTTTCGGTTTCGGTCATTTTACAGGAGGATTCGCTGGAGGACAAAGGTAAGGCACAATAATTATCTGTTCACGCAATATTCTAACGATGGGTGATACAGCGAATACGTTCGAGTTCCTATTGGAGATGTCAACTTGCTCAAGATACCTGATAACGTACCAGATGAAAAAGGTAACTCCCATTGATGGAAATCTTACGCTTTACAACCAGTAACATCGAAATGCAGCACTATATCTTTCGGACGTTCTTGCAACCTCATACAATTGCGTAAAGGATACAGCCGTGTACCCAAACGACGAAGTCGCTATATTCGGTGCCGGACCGATAGGTCAAATGGCTGGCATTTTCGCTTTGGGGGAGGGTGCGTCAAAAGTAATCTTTGTCGACACAGAACCACGTCTTTCGTTTGTGGCAAGCCGGTGGCCCTCTGCGCACCGGGACAAGCTTGAGCTCGTCGACTTCAAAGAGTTGTCTTTTGGTATCACAAACAAAAACACCGTCATCTCCAAATTGAAGGAGCTTTGCGGTGGACGTGGTCCCGACTGCGCACTTGAATGCGCTGCTGGGGAATATGCCAAAGGATGGGCTCATTGGCTTGAAATACAATTGGGTCTTGAAACTGACACGAGTGAAATTCTTAACGAAATGATCGAGAGCGTCAGAAACTACGGACGTTGTGGTGTCACAGGAATCTATGCTGGTTATGTATGGCACTACTCTGTCGTCCACTTTTTTGGTCCGTCCTTGGAACTAATAGCAAATCAGACAAATCATTTTGCAATAGGCTCCTTAATGCAGCGCGGAATACGGCTCGTTGGAAACGGACAAGCTCCTGTGCTGAAGTATTGGGACCATCTGTTAAAAATGATTCAGAAAGGAGATTTAGACCCTCTTCAAATGGTTTCCCACCGAGTCAAGTTGGAAGATCTAGGCAACGTTTACTACGCCTTCGATGCTAAAGACGATGGGATGCAGAAAATTTTTGTGGAAACGAAATTCTCATCTCCAAGAGCTCTAGGCTGTCCTGAAGTAACTCGGTTTTAGAAAGTAATAGAATGGAATATTGATTAGTTAACGAATATATAAAATCGCTTATATATCCTAAGAGAGTTTGCCGAGAAGTAGGTTTTTATATGTAAATCTATAACCAACAATAACATTTCCTAAGCGCCTTAGTATATAAAGGAAGGTGATTAGGTCGTAAGGGTAAGTTAAAGGGGTCCCCTCCCGTGCACTTTTTTTAGCTTCATACCAGCCATTTAAACCAACTCATTTAAACAAAAACGCGTTGTATTTTACTAAAAAACCATTAAAACAAGCAGCTTCTTTACGCCTGCCTTCGCCATGGCTAGATACAAAATGAAAATTTACATATAAAAGTAAATAGAAAGGCATGGCCGGGTAAAGTAGAAATATTTTATTTTCTTTTCACTGTATGCTGGAAACCCTTTAGAGCCT
>JRUC01000201.1:0-31208 GCA_000806385.1 Leptographium procerum
GCCTCGTTCTTCTCTGGGATCTCGCTCTTCTCCTCCTTTGGCGTCACCTCCTCTTCTTTCACCTCGTTCTGCCTCTCTGCCCCTCTCTGCTTCTTCTTCTCTCTCCTCTTCTTCTTCTCTCTCTTTCTCTGCGCCTCTTCCTCTTCTTCGTCCGTCACCTGCATAATTCTCGCACAGTCAAAGTCAATGCACATCAGCCGCTGCAGCTCCGCATTCCACACCAGGTTTGACAGCCGCTGGTCGCCGTGATCGACGCTCTGGTCCCGCAGCTCCTGCCACAGGCGATTTTGCTGATCGTCGATGTCCGCTGGCAGGTCCAGCCCGCGCTGGCCCAGCGGTTCGCCGCAGTATGACAGCAGCAGCATGTGCGACACGTGGGCGCCGCTCGACGTCCAGTACTCGTGGGCCAGCCGCACCATGCCCAGGCACACGGGCACCAGCGATCCCTGCTGTTCGCGTAGGTGGCTGTAGATGCGCTGCTCGTGCCATAGCCGCGGTAGATGCGGTTCCTGCACGCCCTTGCCGACAATGCAATAGCCGCGCCGGCGCGACACTAGCCGGAACAGCACGCCCGTGGCGCCAAACTTACCGTATTTGTCCAGGCACTCACACCACTCGTCCAGGTCCTCCTCTAGCTGGGAGCGTAGCATCTTGACAAACGAGATGCCAGAGCAATAGTGCTTTGTGCACATCTCGTCGTCGCCCCTAAACCGGAACTGGTGGAGCCGGAAGTTGGGACAGGCCGGATCTAACGGGCCGTCGTCGATTAACCCCAGCAGGCAGGCCTGGGAACAGTACGCCTTGGGCATCCTTGGCGGCTTCTTGCGCTTCTCTTTGCGAACCACCTCTGCTGTAGCTCCGGCGTTAGTAGGCTGCGTCTTACCGTCTGTTGTCATCCTGCTCTGCTCTTCGGCAACTGCGTTGGTGGCTTGTTCGTTGCTGACTGCTTCCGCATGGCTTCTGCTGCCCCCCTGCGTGCTCCCTTGCGTACTTCCCTGCGTGCCGCTTTGCGTAGCGGACCGTGTTGTAGGTCCAGAAGATGGCGCTAGCGCTGTGTTATGAAAGTTTCCTCGCCCAGACAAGGGCCGGTACTCCTTGTCCTGGTCATCATCTCCATCCTTCTTCCGTGAGCGTTTGGTCGGCTCTTTGCAACTTTCTGGCTCTGCAGGTGCGCGGAGAAATGCTCGTTGGTGCTCTTTAGCGTCGTCATCATCGTCATTATCGCTGCTGTCGGTCAGATCCATATCTTCGTAGGGCGTCGGCCAGGGCTTCAAATTCTTCTGGGCGTTCTGCTTCCACCTCTGTGTCATTGGGGCTGCCTTTAGGGCAAGCGAGATCATAGTCGACACAAGCGCCACGGCTGTTCGCCGCACGCTCCCTTCGCCATTTTCCGTAACCGTGACCTCTTCCCGCGGCACGGCTAGGTGGTAGTACAGCGTTCGCGGTTCGCTTGGATCCATATGCAGCAGCAGCAAGGCCTCGCCTGACGTGACGTAGCAGTACGGCAGCCCGAATTCGATCATGTAGTCGAATGCTTGCACAATCACGTGCGCCGTCTGTTTCTTGTCCTTCAACACCTGCTGCACAGGCTCGTCGAGGCTGATCTTCCTGCTCCGGCTATCACGAACAACGTCACGAAAGAGGTCGCCGTCGGCAGAGTTTTCCAGGGCTGACTTGATCGTCTTCGCACGCAACTTGTGCGCTGCCTTATACTCGATTACCAGAACGGGGACCTGTGAGGGTCCGTCATGCGTGTCATCAATGCGGAAGCACCACTGGTCGAGGTACAGTTTTGGGCGCGTCGGAGACGACCGTCGCTTAGCCGGCGGAGGGCCATCACCGCGCCCACGATTGCGCTCCTCCGCTGCATCTAGCACAGCCTTTTGTGCGGCTGTCATGGCCGGCACATAAGCAGGGAGATCCAAGTCGTTTTGGACATCTGCACTGTCGATATAAAGAAGCCCATATGGGTTATCGACGAATTTGATGTGCCGTGGCAGAGGAATCAGGTCGGAGTCGCTCGTAGCAGTCGCCCCGTGGTTGTCACCCGCTACCTCTTTGTACCCTTCATGATGCAGGGAGAGAAAACTCTCCACGACGTTTTTCGTGCAGCCCTCAACGGCAAGGAACTGGAACTGGCCGACATCATCTTCGTCGGCCACCGGATCCTCCGAGAGAAACCTTTTAATCGTGTCGATCGCTAGGAGGGGGAGGAATCGCTTTTCTTCGCCAAATTCTGCCTCCCATCGGCGCTGGCATTGCTCGTGAAGAGGCGGGGATTGGGCCCAGGGCAGGAGGCGGAATGGGAAAAACTTCCCATCTACCCTCGTCACGCCAGATGCAGACGTCAGAGAAAGCTTTGTTTGGATTGCAAGCGCAAGGAAGAGTCGGTGATGGCAGAGCGCCAGATACGAGCGAAAATCGGTTGGATCGACTCGCTTCTTGATTTCTGTCATTTCTTTCTCCACTGCTTCGCGCTGTTGCCGTTCCTCGGCTATAAGTCGCTGGGCCTCACGTCGCTCGGAGTCTCGCTCTTGCCCGGCATCGCGTGCGCGTTGTTCCGCCGCTGAGAAATCAATTAGCATTTGTTCGGCATTTCGAGCGCGTTCCTCCGCCGCTGGGAAACCGATTAATCTCTGTCCAGCATCTTGAGCGTGCTGTTCCGCTGCTGATGCAACGGCTGGCTAGCTCCGCCCTTTCCGGTAAAAAGGGAAATATTTTTCTTACCGTGAAGCCGGCGTAGCAGGTCTGCGTTGTCCATGGCTGTTGTCGCGCTCTTTGACAAAAGATCGAAATTACGAGAGTCGGAATGAAATGGGTCAGAAACATTGAAACGCGACGATTATTAGCCACAGTACAGTGCTACGGTAGAAAAACACTATGTCATTGTACAGTGAGTGTCAGCTAGGTGCTTCATCAGTGGGTTTAGTAGCGAAATAGCGCCCGGAATGGCAGTTTTAAGCAGCTTTAACAGCAAGCTAGCGTCTTCCTAGCGGGGTGGCCAGTAGCGCTAAATATAGGCCGAATGTTAGTTACCTAGTTTATAGTGTGTGTGTTTGTGATTGTGCATACTTGAACATCATATTATGCGAGTGATCGTTGATTTATAATAAAGAAGATAGCTAACGCAAAATAGGCCAACTACAAAAGAGCTCAACCAAGTACACGAGCTCGGCACTACATGGAGTCAACATTACGTTTCATACAACCATACCCCGAAGGTGACACTCTATGGCAGTACGAAAGCGCCTGCCCAAAACGATACAATTGCTTCTGTAAATATCCAGAAAAAGGCTGAGACCCCAACAATTCCTTCTTTTCCTGGTTGCATTGTTTCATCACTACCCGACAACTCCGCTGAACATGCCGAGTAAAAGATCCAAATCCAGAAAGCTACAAAAATTGCTCAAAACACCAAAAGCACCCGACTACACAGCAATTCGCGAGTCGGGAAGCTGCAGATACGTCGCCTGGATGGGCGCAACGACACCGCTGTAAAAGTCCTGCCGGAATCTACTGACTGTAAAGTCTTTAGTCGCATCACGGCCTGGAAAGGAAAACTTGATGCAGCGCTCTACAGCGTATCCGTATGAGTCCCCAGCCTCGCCGCGCACATCTTCCAAAGCCCTTATCGCCGCCGTATAGTCTTCCAGCAGTGGGGCTGCGGCTGGGGATGCATCGCCTGTGGCTTGTCGAATGTCCGCAAACAACTTGTTAAGGCAGAGCTCAACGAGGAAGATGCCGAGGGCAAATACGTTTTTGTTGGGGATTAGATAGCTGAAGTCAGCTTCCGGCTGCTGCGGCTGCTGCTGATCCGGACTTTTGGACATGCTTAGACTGCTTGACAAGCAAGGAAATCGCGACAGCATCTCCCGGCCAGCCGTGCGCTCCTCGAGAAAAATGCTCGCCTGCTGCTCGTCCCACTGGCTGCTCAGCCAGGGGCTTCCACTGAGGTGCAGCACAGACCAAGCCGTTGCAGCTGCGATACCGTATCGCTGCTTTGCCGACAGAGTGAGATAGGGGTTGCGCGACTGGGCACTGCCCCGGTTATGCAGAGAGAAAAGGTTCTTGAGGGGAATACGACGGATGATTGGAGCTATGTCATCCTGTCTATGCGAAAGCGAGAAGTGCTTGCCCCCCTGATCCAGTTCTGGATCTCTTAGCAAGCCGGCGAACGTCCAGGGAATGCATGCTGTAGATACCGCCGCACAGAGATCGGCTGCCTCTGCCTGAAGTGGCAGAGCAGGCGCAGAAGCTGGCATGCAGGACTCTTCTCCAGCACTATTGGGAGACGGCGGTGGCGGCGTTTTAAAACGCGATAATTGGAAGCGCACCGGCCACACTCTAGGTGTTATGGTCGATGGCGAGCGGGCCGAGGAGCTTGTTGATACGTTTTCGAGCTGCTTAGGGGCAGTATCCTCCGTCTTTGCTGGCTCGAACGTAACATCCAGCTTGCGCCAAGCATCTTCTGCATTGTGAGGTAGTCGGGCGCTCGTGCAGTATGAGACAGCTACCTTGAAGGTCTGTGCTGCATCAGATTCATACGACTTCCAGTCCAGGTCGATCGCGGCCTGGTGCGGTGGCAGACAGTCGCAGCGGCAGCCGGAGTGCAGGGCACGATGCAGCGAGCTGAGACACTGGCGTAGGGAGCGACAACGTTTGCTGTTGAATCGGCCCACCAGCTCCTGCACCCGGCGGCTGTCATCCTCCGCTGGCACCTCGGGGCGCTCGAGGCACAAGCGGAGGTCCTCGTTCTGGTGTCTCAAACTGTCGATTATCTTTTTGCGCTTACTGGTGTTCAAACTGTGCTTCACTCGCTTCCACACCCACTGCACCTTGTCTGGAAGTGCATCAGGCTGCGGAATTATTATAGCAATCAGCATCCACCAAACGCCTGAGTTTCAGCAGACGCCCTTTTTATACGCTTCGATGCTTACCTTGTTTAGGTTGTGAGCACCCAGCTTATCCAACAGCTCCACCATGACATTGTCCATGCGCTGGATGGTGCTCACCAACTCGTTAGCAATGGTCGGGGAATGAGCGTTGAAGTGGCTGTGCATGTCTGCCGCCGTCGGATTCTCTAGCCCGGCGTTGGCCAGCGTTCTCTGAAGCTGATAATTTTGCAGTGTTAAGTCGGTTTTGAGATCGTCGATAGAGATGCGGTATTTATGAAACTCCTCGAAGGGCTCTGCGTACTTTTCGAGGGCCCAGATTGCCAATGGGATAGCGCCCAGGACGAGGCCTGCAATCTCTGCCATGTCGGGGTGTTGTAGAGTGGATCGTAACTGATGGATGGCTTGCCGGGATGGCAGGTGTAGGAGGGCAGCGATTATTTTGTTTTTTGAGGCTCTGCATCAGATTTACTTGACCTGGGCAGAAGACAGCTGGCACTCAGACCCTGCGGGACATCTGGCCGCACCTCATCGCCGTGGCAGTGTCTCATTCGACCAGCCAGCCGCTTTATTGGGACTAATGTAAGGCCTTCAGAAAAACATGCAGTGTGATGAGTGCGGAAGGGCTTCTTACTGGCTGGGATATGCTCTGTTGCTGACAATCAACCCCTCCTGAGACCAGACTCTCGTGATGAGAGCTGTGCTGTTTCTGGCGGGGAAACCATGGGCTAGACTGCAGCCACTTTGCCGTTTGAGCAAAGCTCACCCGTCAAACTCTTGCCAACAGAACATCCCCAAGTCGTCTATCATGGCGGACATTTCGGTTCATGCGGCTTCTTCTACTCTTTCGTCTTTGTACGCAGAGAGCATCGAGTTACTGGGGAGATTTGCGAGAGCCCTCGGTGAGGAGAACTGTCGTGTGATCTATCTTGAGCAGGTCCAGATAAACGACGTGTTGGAAGCATATGGGAGAGTCAAGATTTGGGGCGACCAAACCAAAGCAGATCTTCCAGCAAGTGCTCACGGCTCTCTGGATGACACACTCAGACACGACAATGAGATCAAGCTGCTAGCCAAGAATGTCCTCAGGCGGCTGAAAGCAGTTCTTAGCGAAGGTAAGTGCTGACCTTTTGTTTTTCTCTTTTTTTTTTTTTTGTTTTTGGCCAAGACTTCACTCTAACTTCTGGACCAGCAACATCCATCGCCGAAAGAAAGCGCGATCCGGCATTCGGGTCAGATTATGACTCAATCAGCAGTGTCAGCGATGATTCGAGCTCCAGTTCCGCTGCCGAGAGCGGTGACGAAGAGGTCGAACGGCCACAGCGCAGGATGCCTAAGATACGGCTTCTTGTTCAGCAGATTCGAGAGCAAATACGATCGCTATACAGCCTGTCGTCTCTACTGCGCCGTCCGAAGGTAACTGACAGATACATCCGTTCTGTGAGCTCAAAAGCAAAGACAGACGCAGCCATGCCACTGGACGTGGGGCTCATAGTCTTTGACGAGAGGCATATCGCAGAGAAGATGCTGCAATGGCGCGGCCTCACAAAGAGTGGACGGGGAATAATGTTTGGAGAAGAAGAAGTGACCGTGCCATCAGAAGGCCTGACAGCCGACAGCATTGATGACGTCCCATGGCTCTGCCGACGGCTTGCACAGGCCAACACACGGCGGCGAGAGCAGCTCCAGTATTGGCAAAATCATCCTTATGTTTTCAAGCGAGACCAAACCAATACGGCCAGAACTGCAGTCCGAGATTTGCAACTAATTGGTGCCGAACAAGAAGAGAAGAGCCAGGGTCCAGAGAGTCAAGCGTCCACGATCAAGCCAACAGAGATCGATCTCCCACGAAAGGGACCGGAATCTGGTACGACAAGGCAAAGCAAGCGGACGGCACAGACAGTCTATGCGCCCACAGCCATAGGCCAAGGCAGGTCCAACTCTGTTCCCGATCCGCCCGTGACAGAAGATGGTAGCACGGCGTTTCCTTGTCCCTATTGCGGGATGCTCCTCGAAACCAGTGAGATGCAAGACAGGCAGTCGTGGAAGTATGTTCACACCTCTATCGCTAAAACTTGTGGTGGTATTCCTGCTCACAGAACAATTGCACAGGCGCCATGTTTTCCGAGACCTCCGTCCATACGTCTGCACGTTTCAACACTGCCACAATGCCAGCAAGCTCTACGTCAGCCGCCACGACTGGATCTATCACGAGCTCCAGGTCCACCGGCTTCGGTATGTCTGTCAAAACTGCCACGAAGTCTACTCTTTCAAAAGCGACATATTCTTCCATCTGCGGACGCACTACCCCGAGTCTTCCTTCTCAGCCTCCCAGCTGGGCGTGATTGCAGATCTTTGCGTCCGCCAGATGGACATCTCAGACACCAGACAGGACCCCTGTCTTTTCTGCGGAGAGAGTTATTCCCTGTCTGCCATGCTGGGCCATCTTGCTGCTCACCTGGAAGACCTCGCGCTATTTGTGCTGCCTAGCACAGACGAGGATGAGATCGGAACCTTGAACGCCTCGGCTCAAGTAGCGAAGCTAGACTCCAAGGGCAAAGGCGACGATGCCGCATCGACGGCAAGTAGTCTTGGCTTTTCCGAAGGAAAAAGCTGGGAACAGACGCCGGCAGAATTTGCCAAACTCGTTGCCAGCGAAGAGATCAACCACGAGTCAAAGATGTCGCACTGGAACATAGGAGAGGAAGACAAGAAGCATTTCTCACCGGCAGATCCGGCATTTGTACCAACGAGAGACGTTAGCGATGATGCAGAAGTGGCTTTCAGAACGACTGTCGACGACAAGGAGAGGACAATCTGGGTTTCTAAGGAAGGGCATAAATACACAGTGCCAGAAATGCTCGAACAGGGTATCAGCCTCGATTCTATAAATATGGATGGCTTGACACCGTTACATCTGGCTGCCAGTCTTGGAAACAGCGAGGAAGTTCGTCTTCTCCTTCATCACGGAGCTAGCATAGACAAAAAGACGCCCGTCGGCGGATATGCACCACCACCTTTCTTAATTGCAGGACACACAAGAACTGGTGGCGGCCAATCACCGCTATCATTGGCTGCGTCTGGGGGCTACGAATCTGTTGTTAAGCTGCTAATCGACAAAGGCAGCGATGTTAACGCAATATATTATTCTGACAGATCAGCGTTATCATGGGCTGCGTCTGGGGGCTACGAATCTGTTGTTAAGCTGCTAATCGACAAAGGCAGCAATGTCAACGCAAGAGATTATTCTGGCAGATCAGCGCTATCATGGGCTGCGTCTGGGGGCCACGAATCAGTTGTCAAGCTGCTTATCGACAAAGGCAGCAATGTCAGCGCAAAGGATAGATCTGGCAGATCAGCGCTATCATGGGCTGCGTCTGGGGGCCACGAATCAGTTGTCAAGCTGCTTATCGACAAAGGCAGCGATGTCAGCGCAAAGGATAGATATGGCAAATCACCGCTATCATGGGCTGCGTCTGAGGGCCACGAATCTGTTGTCAAGCTGCTAATCGACAAAGGCAGCAATGTCAGCGCAAAGGATAGATATGGCAAATCACCGCTATCATGGGCTGCGTCTGAGGGCCACGAATCTGTTGTTAAGCTGCCAATCGACAAAGGCAGCAATGTCAGCGCAGAGGATAGATATGGCAAATCACCGCTATCATGGGCTGCGTCTGAGGGCCACGAATCTGTTGTCAAACTGCTAATCGACAAAGGCAGCGATGTTAACGCAAGAGATTATTCTGACAGATCAGCGCTATCATGGGCTGCGTCTGGGGGCCACGAATCTGTTGTCAAGCTGCTAATCGACAAAGGCAGCGATGTTAACGCAAGAGATTATTCTGACAGATCAGCGCTATCATGGGCTGCGTCTGGGGGCCACGAATCTGTTGTCAAGCTGCTAATCGACAAAGGCAGCAATGTCAGCGCAAAGGATATATATGGCAAATCACCGCTATTATTGGCTGCGTCTGGGGGCCACGAATCTGTTGTCAAGCTGCTAATCGACAAAGGCAGCAATGTCAGCGTAAAGGATAGATATGGCAAATCACCGCTATCATGGGCTGCGTCTGGGGGCTACGAATCTGTTGTTAAGCTGCTAATCGACAAAGGCAGCGATGTCAGCGCAAAGGATAGATATGGCAAATCACCGCTATCATTGGCTGCGTCTAGGGGCCACGAATCTGTTGTCAAGTTGCTATTCGATAAAGGCGATGTCAACGCAAATGATTATTCATGGGCTGCGTCTGAGGGCCACGAATCTGTTGTCAAGCTGCTAATTGAAAATGGCGGTGATGTTAACGCAAGAGATTCTTTTGGCAGATCACTGCTGACACTGGCTGCCCTAGGGGGACACCTAGGCACTGTTAAGCTTCTTCTTGAGATACGCAACAGCAAAGTCGACCTGTTCGATAAGGAGATACTGGAGGTTTTGTGGCCACTTGCGAGGGGTGGAAACAACGCCGCCCTGTTATTGTTGCTAGAACGGGTTCACAACGGCCCGCCGGATTCTCCCAGCCAAAATACGCCTTTGTACAGAGTCGAAACTGACTGGTGCTCGGTCTACGATCCTGGGGAACCTCGTGTGCTGGACGTCGATCTTGCACACAAAATCCCTCTACATGATTTGGTCTCCGCCAAGTTCTCGCAAGACGGAAAATTTTTTGCAACCGCATGCGAGTTGACAGTCCACATCTACCACGTTGTCACTGGCGAGAAACTCTGCCAGCTTCAAAATTCTACCTACTACGATGGCAGTCCCAAAATTAGAGCCATATGTTTCAGTCACGACAGTCAATGTCTCATCACAGCAGCGGGGTCATTCCTTAATGTGAGTGTCCGGAGTTCACACATGTGAGAAGACATGTCCATTGACAGGCCTCAGGTTTGGGACATTACGTCTCGGCGGATTCTCAGAACTATGCGCGGCCACGAGGGCACTGTTTCGTCTATAGACGTCGCTCGAAACCACAGCTTGATTGTCTCGGGGAGCACCGATACAACAGCCCGCTTGTGGGATGTGGACACTGGCCGGACCACGCTGACTCTAAACACCGGCTGCCAAGTTACAAGTGTTGCCATCTCCCCCGACACAAAGTACGTGGCTGCCGGGCTCGAAGGCAGGGGTGCCAATGTCTGGGATGTCCAACAAGGATCGCTAGTTTTGCGAGCTGCGGAATTCTCCACCGCGTCCTCTCTTAGTTGGTCCTCGGACGGCAATCGTCTAGCCGCTAGCGCCGCCGGCGTCGGCCACAAGGGAGTTAGTATCTGTGATACTAGCGTGCTTGGACATGCTTCAGATTTGATGACTGGAGGCATGAGGTACTTCAGCGTAGGCGAAAGGGTTAGCGAAACTTCTAGATCCCTCACCAGAACAAACTACTAATTCGTAAATAGCACGAGGCCATTTCGGCTTGTTTCACACCAGACGATGCCTGGATACTATCGGCTTCTAGTAAGGGTAACCTGCTGTTCTGGGACTCCCGCACTCAAAAGGCGCAACTCGTAGTACAACATGCCCTTCTTGGTCTCGATTTGAAATCAGTTGAGGTGAGCCCCGCTGGAGGCTTCTTCGCGGCAGCCGGAAGTAGGGGTGCTATCATCTGGTCATACCGGCAGGTGGAGACAGTCCAGGGCTCAGATTCGGCTTAGTGGGCGATCGGAGGGCATAGTGGTTAGTCCTGGATATGCCTAGGGGGACTTCTCTAGTCTTTAGAACTTCCGTGTACGATGCTTAGGGATAGCTGGTGAAGAAGATAATGTAAATGCACTCATCCACTTGACCTTTTTAGTCGCGGCTTCTCGACGAAACGGAATTCTCCGATCAACCTGTGCAATTTTACTGCGTGGCTCAATACTTTATAAACTTTATTAAGCTTTCATATGCACACCAGCTTTTAGAGCCTTTCTTCATGACACTCTCGGCTGCTACATGTAGGTCTCCTCTCTACCTTACGGAATAGTCTTCAAGCCCGGAACCTGCGGTAACCACTTTGCACGGTCGGCGGGAAAGCCCTCTCGTTCGGGAACTTCGACATCCGCCCCGAGCTCTCCATTTTCGCCATCCAGAGTGCCAGTCTGAACAACCCACAGGTCCTCTGTTTCGTTGGTATGCAGATTCTTCCAAACGTTGGAGGAGCAAGTCCCGCAGAAATAGACGGTGAGGGGCTTGCCGAGAATATGCATTTGGGTGTATGACTTGATGTTCTCTTCTCCTTGCGTGATGTTAACGGCAGATTTGGGAACCATGACATTGACCGTAAATGCGGCGCCAGAGATCTTCTGGCAAGTCACACAGTGGCATTGCACCTATTGGTGTTAGTTTAGGTGTCTAGAATAAGCTGCAATCGAGGCAGAACAAACCTTGTGGATCGGTGTTGCATTGTACTCATACTGAACCTTCGAGCACCAGCAGCTTCCATGAGGCATTGTGACGGTTTGGGCGTTGAGATATGAGACAATGCTTTTGCCACTTGCTGTGGTAGATGTTGCTTTGAGATTCGCGGTTCCCCAGTCTACAATAATGGTGACCGCAGGAGTTGGCTTTTATTTACCTTCTCTCCCCCCATATACGTAACCAGAATAAGCTCAGACATGGGACCTGTCAGGGATACGGGGCACGGAATCAAGACAGATGGCCCGCGGCTTGGATGTGTGATGTGTGATGTGTGCCCTGAGGGGCTGCTCCGCTTCCGCGGGCCGGACACATGCTGCGAGCAGTGTGATTACGGCAACGTAAGCGGAGCCATTACTGTCTGAAACGGCCTTCCAATGACTAAATTTGATGATATCCAACCACGAATTACGAGTACATATAAGAACGGGAAAATCACAAGGCGAAATTGAGCACTTGGGTGTACTCCGAAGAAGGACGTTTCTTGATAAACAAACTCTAAATTTCGCTCGTCTTCTGATTTATATCCCACGACTCAATTACACTGCACCATGGATCTTAGAGCCGACCGTTCACTCAAAGGCAAGGTTGCCATCGTCACCGAAGCGGGCTGTGCCGGTGACGGCTTTGGAAACGGGCGTGCTGCAGCGTACCTGCTGGCAGAAGATGGCGCTGCCGTTATCTGTGTAGATCGGCAGCTGGATTGGGCCCAGAAGACGGTCGAGTATATTGAGACCTACGCCAACGGGACTGCCGCTGCCTGCGCTGGTGACGTCACGTCGGAAGACGATGCGAAGAAAATTATTGAGACGGCGATCAGCAGGTTTGGACACCTGGACATTCTAATCAACAATGTTTGCGTTGGCGGATGCCAAGGCACTGCGGTAACGCTCAACGTCAAGGACTGGGAGCGGGACATGACGATCAACGTCTCCAGCATGGTTATCATGTCCAAGTACGCCATCCCCGCGATGCTGAAAAACGAAGGGCAGGTGAAGGGCAGCATCGTGAATATATCGTCTGTTGCAGCCCTCAACGGAGGCATGAAGAACCTCCTGTACCCAACCTCCAAAGGTGCAATCACGGCCATGACTAAAAACATGGCATACCAGCACGGAAAGCAAGGGATCCGAGTCAACTGCGTTTGTCCTGGTATGCACATGTTCCCATGCCCCCATTTTATCTGTTTACATTCGAAGTCTGATCAGCGAATAATTTTAAAAAAGGCTCGGTCTGGACACCTTTGTTGTATGAACATCCTGTTCTCGCAAAAAACACCAACATCAGCGACATAGTGCGAAAGACGCGCGCGGAAGGGAACATGCTCGGATACGAGGGATACGGTTGGGATAGTGGCTACGCAGTGCGTTGGCTGTCAAGCCCTGAGGCAAGATGGGTGACAGGGGTGATCCTTCCTGTTGATGCCGGTCTCTCTGCTACCATCCAACTGGAAGTGCCAGAGACGAAGTAGGTGTTGTGTGGATTGGATAGCGCAGTACTTGGGACGCAAAGATTTTTCCGTCTCCTGTAGAAATAGGTGATAAAGCCGGTTCTGCAGTACAGTATCAGTATGGTAACTCGTATGGTCGCAATGAGCAAGGGATGAGTAGTACCGCTGACCGGCCTTCTCCGGATTACCTGTACGAGTATTGTACCTGTAAGAATTTAGTTTAATTACCCGACAGTAAGATACATGCTACTTTCCCTTGTCACAGTAGGGACAGCGGGCGGACAAAAGGTATTCGAAAGTTGTGTTGACAGGCTCACAGTAAAGGCTGTATACGAATACGAGCACATCCGGATGTGCGGAATCCCGGTTGGGATAAAATGCTATTACATAGTACACAATATATTATTGCCTATCGGCGGAGTTCGGAGTTGAAAGCAACTCCATGATCTACCACATCAACACATGAAGTCCTGTCTGATGGCTTGAAAGCAGGGTAGCGTCCGATGCAGCGTCGGAGATCTTAAAGCGCGGCCCGCGGCCTGTTTTTTGCTCTGACAAATAGGATCTGGGACTTTCGCTTCCGTCTCCACATCCAATTCTCCTAAAACTGGGCCCTATTGGGACTTAGGCTATTAGAGCATCCCGCGGCCCGGACGCCCCAGCAGCAACGTCTCTACATAGTAGATTCTGTGGATCACCTGCGTCCGCCAAGGAAACGGCAGTTTGCCTCGACGAACGCTAGCTGCAATGGGTACGAAGGGAAGCCAACACCAAGTACGCATACGCATACACCTTCATAGTGCACTAAAAGATGCGAATTTATAAGAATTTGAATGGTATATATGCAAGGCGCGCGAAAGGCTTCAACATAGAACGTAGAAAGCTTCTGTCTTTCAAAAACTGCACCTTGGCTCAAGTTTCTTCAGTTGTGACAATTCGCGTACTGCATTCCTCGCCTCACCACACCATGGCTTCCCCGTACACAATCCAGTCCGAATCCGAGCGGTTGCTCGGGAGCTTGTTGAATGACCCGAGTCTATTTGTTTGTCCTGAGGTGAAAGCAGCAGCGGAAAGGGTCATGTTCACCGGATACGCCGACCCGTGGCTGCCGGTTCCTGTCAAGTTCAGCGAGTCCATCTCGGCCATCTCGGCGTTTGTTGGCGCAAGCGCAGCTGCTGTAGCTGAGGACCGCTACGGTATCAAGCAGGACATCAAAGTGAACACGTAAGAAACTCTTTGCAATGTCATATTGCACCATGCCATACATTAAGCAGCACGGGCTAATCACCTATATCTTGGCGTCACAGCGACCATGCCTCGGTTTTCCTCTTCGGCTTCTTCTTACCCAACATCGGCGGCGAGTCGATAATGACGGCATCAAAGGCCATCCTCGAAAACTTGGCAGAGGTTGACAAAAACGACCTGTTCAAGCCGATTCATAGAGCCAGTACAAACCAGTACCAGACGAAAGACGGGCGGTACTACCACACACATGGGTCGATGAATGCAACAGTGCTCATGAGCATGTTCAATATTCCCGAGCAAGATGTCACTCTTGAAGAGGCCAAGAAAATATATGCAGACAAGGTGGCTCAGTATGACGCCGAGGAACTCGATCATCTTGAGAACGAGGTGTTCCGCCAGGCAGGAACCATCTGTTATACACCAGAGGAGTTCTTTGCTACAGAGCATGTAAGTGAGAAATTGTCGGTGTTCTCGCCGCCTCTTTGCATACTAGTGAATCGTACTGACCAGTCTTCATTCTACTTCTGCATTTAGGGCAAGGTCTCGGCTCAAGAGCCCATCGCCACCATCAATGAATTACCAGCGCCCCAGAAGGCTTGGCCACGCCCAGCCGCCGGGTCCGAGTTTCGCCCTCTGCATGGCATCCGGATAGTCGACATGTCTCGTGCTGTTGCAGCCCCCACGGTCTCCAAGATCTTGGCTGCACTGGGTGCCGATGTCATCAAGGTCTCGTGCCATTCGCTTCCCGATACCGGCATCGCCATGGTAGACGTCAATGCTGGAAAGCGGGACGTTAATATCGACCTGAAGACGGAGGAGGGCAAGGCCCTGTTCCGCGAGATCATCAAGGACGCCGACGTCCTTGTCGACGGCTACCGGCCGCATGCCATTGAGAAGCTAGGCTTCCACTCAAAGTCACTGCGCGAACTGAACCCTTCGCTGATCTACGTCCGGGAAGACTGCTACGGCTACAATGGCCCGTGGGCTCACCGTTCTGGCTGGCAGCAGATTGCCGACTGTGCTGTCGGACTTGCCATGATGACGGGCGAGTTTCTGGGTCTAAAGGAGCCCATCCAGCCCCTGCTCCGTAAGCAAATAGTCCTCTCTACTGTGAACAGCACCTGCTAACGAAACTGCAACTCACAGCCAACGCGGACTACCAGACTGGTGTTCTGGGTTCCGGCTTAGTTGTCCAGGCTCTGTTGAAACGCACTAAAGCTCCTGTCACCTTTGATATTGACCTCCCCCTGTGCCATTACAACATCTGGCTATACCGTACGGGGGCTTATACTGCTGAACAACAAGCAGCTATCCGGGAAATCCACCCCGAGTTCAAGCCTCGACACACCTCTGACCTGCCAGAGATTGCTGGCATGTTGATGGAATCACTCAAGACGGCTCGGCCGGGCATTTTCAAGACTCGCGAGTTCTACGAGGAGATCTCTGGAAAAGAATGGGGTGAGACGCGTTCCATCCACGTCATTGGTGCTCCTTTCTCGCTCACAGAGTCCACCCTCAGCTTCCTGGTGCCCTCTGGACGACGTGGATGGTCCAACGCGAACCCCACTTGGGTCGTGTAAATTGCCGTCCAGCATATTCTGTTACTAGATTTGACTAGATTGGTAGCCCTTGCGGAGTACTCTTGCCAGATAGTTGTTTGAGAAGTTCAACACATTTAATACAATGCCTCAATCGTCTTGCGTGTATTAAGAGAGTGCCTAACAATATGCAGAAGCTGTCAGAACGTGTGGAATTGTGTGGTTGTATTTGGGGTGACTTCTTCTACGTCATGGCCTACTTTTTAGGGGGTTTTGGTCTCTTTAAATTGGTGTCGACTTCCGATGCATAGGCCTCTAGCGCCTATTTCTAGCGCACTTTGTATTCCCACTCGCACTATTAGGCCGTAATGCATTGGCGCTGGAATCTGCCGACAGGCGGGGTAAGTGGGTCAAGTCGAGGCCCCAGGTGTATCACGCACACCATCCCGGCATCAGCTCCAGAAATCCTGCCCAGGCCTGCACAGCACGATGACAGCACGAGAAACACAATGTCTTTTACCGCGCCAAGACTAAGCCTTCCATATGAACGCAAGCGAGCGTCAGAGGCCTGCCAGGCCTGCCGCTCTCGAAAAATCCGCTGCGATGTTCTCACGAGGCCTCCATGCATCAGATGTAGGCTGGAAGGGGCCGTCTGCATAATGACCAAGCAGAAGAGCAGGTAAGGGCGGTTGAGCCCCAGACATTCTGATAGCCTTCCTCATGAATATCCCTCCTCAAACAGCCGTCGCTAAAGTCTCAGGCGGAGAAGCATCAGCAGCACTGCAGCCGCAGCAGGACAGCCCTTATCAAAGGCCACATCCCTCGTGCCAACGCCACTACCATCAGCTGACGAGCAGATGCTACTTGGGGACGCTGCTTTCAGCGTCTCGGCTATATGGACTGAAGACAGTCCACCGTCCCCGTCTCCGTCTAGTGCCGTCGGAATCGCCCCCCCTCTGCCAAAGGATGCCCCGTCCCGGGCAAGCTTCCTCGAGCAGTCTTTTGATCAGTCGGAGTACGGGTGTCTGCCTGAACTAGATATATTCTCCTCTTCATCTCACGTCCAGAATCTGGACCCCGACACCCATGCTCACAGCCACGGCCACGGCCGCTGCCTCCCACCCGGCCCGTCGCTCGAATCTGTTCAGGACAAGGACAGCTCACCAACAATAGAATCTTGCCGGCTGTCACACTTCTCTCATCTGTCCAACGACGACCTAGAGTATCTCGTCAAGAAGGGAGTTTTTGCTCTTCCACCTCCGCCAGCACAGGAAAGCCTCCTCAGGGCATACTTTCTCTTTATCCACCCATTCATGCCTGTTTTGGCGGAAGATGAGTCTTGGTCGGATTACGAGCATCACTTGAAAAAAACGAGTCTCTTGTTGTACAGGTCCATGTTGTTGTCGCCTGCCCGGTAAGTCGCATCTGCATTGTATCCCCGTCTCCCCTTTGCTGATCCCGGGCTCCAGTTCGTCTCTCCCGAGGTTGTCCACCAGCTGGGCTACAGTACCGTCGCCGAAGCACAGGAGTCGCTGTTCGAGAAGGCAAGGGTGAGTCCATCGGTCATAACTAAGCTGCACAGATGACTCTGTTGCATGTTGACACATTGCACAGCTGCTCTTCGACTTTGAGACTGAAGATAATGAGTTTGCCCTCGTTGGGTCCGCTTTGCTGCTGTCATACCGCTCACCAAGGGCAGACCAAAAATCAGTGCAGAAGCCATTGTACTGGCTTGCTATCGCTATATCAATGACCAAAGAGCTATCCAGCGACCGTGAAATGCAACACACTAATTCTGTACACTGCGGTAAGCTTGTCAAGCGTCTTCAGTGGGCCTGTGCTGTCCGAGAATTGGTAATCGCCCTCAGCTCGCGAAATATCACCGACGTGGAGCCATGCTTACCAGGGCTCCCGATACTTGATATTGAAGATGTCAGAGACTCTATGCGCCATTCTGGCGTCTACGATGAGGACACAAAGCTTTTTTTTACGATGATGTTTCTCTCTCTAACGGAACTCACACGATTAGTCGTCAAGATCCGCCTGCTTAAGTCTCCAGCAGGTTCCAACCCAGAAATGGAATGGACAGCCAGAGACCAGACCGTGGATTGTCTGTTCAGTGTTGAAAACGCGACCTTAGAACTGGCCGCATGGCGAGACATGTTTGCCGACAAGTTTTCTCTCGCTACGACAACGTCGACTTTAGCAAACCTTAAAATGCTTGTGTTCCACCGAAATATAGCTCTTCTTTTGTGCGAGTAAGCTGAGTTAACCTGTCGCTGTAGCCTCTCTCTATGAAACTGACACATCAACTAGCTCTTTGTTAATCACTTTGAATCGGCCACGGCAAATTTACTTCCGCAACTCGTCGCATTGGTCACAGGGAATGGTCGACCTCCTCAAGACGCAATGGCAGAGGGCAAAACGTGCTGCGGCCGACATGACAAACTTGATGGCAGAAGTTAAGAATCTTGGTTTGGGTCCATATCTGCCAATCACAATGTAAGGAAACTCTAGGCTTTACTCTAGGCTTATGCTGATATTGCAACTGCTTTCAGGTCACCTATTGCTATAAACTCCGGAATTGTTCATACATTGTAGCGGCCGCTGTATGAGTTTACGCCGTCGTCAGATCGGCAAGACAATGTCAAGCTCTGCATTAACGTGCTCGAGGAAATGCAACAGCGGTTTCCAGTCGTGAATGACATGATAGCCATGCTATACGCTGCCATTCAGTTCGCGGAACAGGAAGTCGTGGCCTACAGCCTAAACAATTCATTGTCTACTGATTTTGGTTGTGGCAAAAATCTCCTTTCTGGTTTGAATCAGGAGACAAATGTTCGAGAGGCTTTCATAATTTCAAAAACGATCCACTTCCTCGATGAGCTGTTTTACAAGGGTTATCACAATAGATGAGAGGGGGCTGGGAAAGAGCATCGCTTAGGTTGCCATCTACCATTTTGTTAGTGTCTTGCAGTCGAAAAAGTGTAGTTAGGGCTAGGGTTAGTTGACAGGCTAGCGAACCCCATGGGGAATAAACGGCGGTTTGCCGGCCCAGACGTTATGAAAGCTGGCACGCATTCATGTCCCATGATCAAACAGACGGCATTCAGTGCTGTGCCCAGCATTTTGTTCCGGGTCGATCCTAGCCACCGATTGGAGACGCTGAATGGTAATTGAAGCTAACAAGATGTTACCGACACTTCTGGAGATTTGTGGGCTGTCAAGCAGCCCGGCATTGTAGCATCGATTTTCCTATATGGCTAGGCTGATCACACAGATGTTGGCATCGGGTGCTGCTATTAATGCGCCGTAAAAATTCTCAGAGGACAGAGGATCCGGCTCTGTTCGTCGTGAGATTTCGCTATTGCTTTGATGAGAAGGAGAGAACACTTGCTTAACGCGGCCTTGGGTTGCATGACCTGCTGCTGCGTACATTTTCTGGTTATAAAGGCACAACTCGCGGTAGCTTCTAGAGAGAGTAGTAAAAATATGACCAAAAACACCAGCGGCGCCTTCCGTGTGCTTAGAGATACTGCTCTGCCGACGTGTCCGTTAGGTTCGTTCTCTTTAAACATTGTTTTGCTACGGTCAAGGCTGGCTGGCTATTCAGGTTATTGTTGCTAACTCCTTACTCTCTATATAGACTAGATAACCGATATACAAAGGCGTTAGTTTTTGGCAAAGAAAGTTTAATAACGGGCGATTTCGATGGATACCTAGACCTAGTGCTGCATGTCCACCATTTTCCGGAAGACGCCGTCGTGCTGTTTTAGCAGTGATGCCGGGCTGCCATGCTCGACAATACATCCATTCCCAAGGACGGCCACCTGATCGAATCCCGAGTTGGCATCAGCCACAGACTTAACGAGGTGGGTGACTACGAGGACGGTCCAGTCTCGAAACTCAGTTTGGACAAGCCGGTTGATAATCTTTTCGGTCTGCACATCCAAGCTGCCAGATAGTCAGCGCCGGTCCAAAAATTTACACCCGTCTGTCCCCAGACATACGTACTGGCTCGTGGCTTCATCCAACAGCAAGATCTTGCTTTTTCTCAGCATGGCCCGGGCCATGCAAAAGAGCTGCCGCTGGCCTGTGCTAAGCTTTTCCGGCTCAAGTTCCTTATCCAGTTCGCTCTGTTCGGCAACCAAGGAGGCCAGACCGGTCTTTTCCAGCGCTTGCAGCAGCGCCTCGTCCTCGCCGCTGTGCTGCTCTAGTGGGTCTAAATTTAGTCGAATCGAACCGCTGAGAAACAGCGGATCCTGCGGCAGCGCAACGAGAGATGTGCGGATCCTTTCGGGGGACACGTCGGCTAGGTCGACGCCATCGATTCGTATGCTCCCGGCGTCGGGCTCTAGCAGCCGAGGTATAAGTGCTATCATGCTAGACTTTCCGCTTCCAGTGCGTCCACAGATAGCGACCTTGGAGCCTGGCTTGAGAACGAGACTGACATTGTCTAGGACCTTGTGCGTGCCGTTGTTGTAGGAAGCGTAAACGTTGCTAAAGACAATCTCTCCACGCGAAGGCCAGTCAGCAGGAACGTCTTTCTCATCTTTGTCCGTCTCTGCAGGCGCGTCATCAACGTAGTTCCGTATGCGGGTAATAGCCCCCAAAGACATCTCCAGGCTGGTCCAGTTTTGGATTAACTCTGAGACCACCGTCCCAAAGCTCATCACGCTCACTAGAGACACGCCAAGGAGTCCAGGATCGATGCTGTCCTGCAGGGCCACGGCCAGGCCCATGAGGAGCGTGGCCAGTCCTGCTGTTACCAGGTCTAGGACTAAGGTGAGCCAGCGCTGCACACAGAACAGCAGGTAATATGGGCGCTGCGAGCTGTCCAGAAGCACCATGCTCTCTCTCTCCACGGCCGAGGTCCATGAGAAGGCACGGATGGTGGCCAGCCCGTCGAATGTGCTGATAATTTTGCTGAACAGGGGACCCTTGAGCTCGAGCTCAAGCACGCGCAACCGGCTGGACGTTTTGAGGTAAACGCGCTGCAAGATGTAGAGCACAAGCACCACGATCGGGATAGACAGGGCTAGATAACCGGATGCAAGGCATGTGAGAATCACCTCTGAAACTGTAGAGAGAAGCCGCTCGGAGGCCAAAAGAAAGCTCAGCGGAAGGGCGAGATCGGTGAGGTTGAGGTCTCCCGTAAAACTGGACACATATTAGTGATTATGGACGGCAAACCCAGCCGAGAGAAACAAGGGCAGAACTACTGGTTCACGATGGCTCCGGTGTCATGTGCAGTTATGAAGGACATTGGCACACTGGATACAGGTTAGTAAAGGTTCTACACTGAAACGAACGAGAAGCATAATACCTCATTGTGGCGTGGATTAGCTTCTGGTGGATATTCGTAGCAGATCGAGGTACGAGAAGGAGCAGGAAGTATCTACCCATCGAATACCGTCCAGGTCAGCACATATAAAATGATACAGAGCGGCACTATTCGAACTTACCCAGTGTCGAAGGCAATAAACAGAATAGATCCCACGGCAAATAGCACGTAGATGCCTGCCCAATATCCCACATTCTCGTTTGGATGCTTCTTGTACGCTGTAACCCAATACTTGAGCCACAGAGCTACAACAAGCAAAGTTAGCAGCCCAGTCTAGCTAGAAAGAGTCTGGAGGTTGAAACCCACGCTGTGCTGCGTTGCATCCGATCAGACCAACAGCCAGGATGAAGAATCCGCAGACAGCCCCAGGGCCCAGAGACAAGATGTAATGCCGAAGAGCGCCCGTTTTCTTTCTTTTATTTTGCTGCTGCTTCGGCTGCTCCGGTTGCTGCGCGCTATTCTCGTCTTTGCTTGAAGGCCCCACCATCAATTCGGTGGCCTTTGCGCTCTCTTTGCATTCATCTGTCGGCCCCACGGGCACAATCTGCAGATCTGCGCTGACATGGACTCGAGTCTCTTGGGTGCTTTGTGGGTGTCGCAGATATTCGCTGGTCTCACGCAGAGAAGGGAGGTCCCCTCGGTCGATAATCTGTCCCTGGTCTCCCAGAATGATAATCTGGTCTGCGTATGGGAGCCATTGAACTGATAACAAGTCAATCATGTGTATTTTGTATTGTCGAGTCTTTCGCTCACTTACCATTGTGCGTCGCAAATACGACCGTTCTTCCGTCTCGTCTGAAGAGCCCTGACTCTCCAAAGAGCGCGTGGAAGCACTTTACCGAGGTGGCGGAATCCAGGCCGGCAAGGCTGTCGTCCACGATAATAAGCTGCTTCCCACTATATGCAGCTCTAGCCAGAGCCTTTGAGTGGTATTAGCACACCAACACGCACAATGGAGGTACGCCTTTTCTCACAATTCTCTGCTTCTGCCCTCCAGAAAGGGTGAGACCTCTGCTGCCAGCCAGGGTTGAATCACCCTGGGGAAGCTGTGCAAAATCCTGCTGCAATTGACAGGCCTCTACAACGGTCCTGTATCTCTTCTCGTCGTAGTCCGAAATACCAAGGATGTTCTGTTTCAGGCTGGCGTTGACGATCCATGGCTCCTGGTCGCAGAAGGCTGTCTGCTTGGGGGAGATGCTCTCTACACTGCCAGATATGATGCATGCTTCTCCTAGCAGAGACCACAGCAGTGTGGACTTCCCCGACCCAACAGGCCCAATGACAATGGTGAATGTCGAGGGAAGTATATCAAGACTGATAGTTCGAAGGACCGGTTTATTGGGCTCCCATCCGAACGTTCCTTCTTTGATACAGACAATAGGACCAGGGCTCTCAGAGTGAAACCGGAGTGACTGGTCGCCGACAGGTTGCAGTTCAGTCCCTGCGTTTGCAGTACTAGGCAAACTTCCGACGTGTTCAGATCCAGCAGTCCATGGCAAAAGGATGCGATTGTCCTGTTGCCCTTCCCTCTGCAGGAAGTCTTGAATTCGATCGAGGCAGCCAAGAGCAGAAGCTAGACCTGTCGTGGCCATCACGAGCTCGGAAATGGGGTTGATAAGAATGGAGAGCAGGGACAGGGAAGAGTAGGCACTGACAACATCGAACCGATCTCCTGAGCTGAGACGCTGCACGATGGCAAATGCGGCAAACGTTATGGCCGGAGTGATCATGGAGGGTGCATTGCCCACGGCAATATTGGTGATTTGCAGCCGGCGGAAAGCCTTCTGGTCGTCTATCTCCGACACCCGGAGCCCTTGGATCCGCTCCGATACGATTCTGGTGAGGCCAGACATCTTGATTCCCTTGATCTCACTGACGGCTTTGGTTGTCACCTTGATGCGCTTTTGGATGGCCTGCATCCAGCGTCTTTGACGGGGAGGCGTACGCCTTCCGACGATTCCGGCCACGGCTGCACATACTGTATGGAATGTCAGCTGGAATAAGAAGAGAAGGCTGATTGTTATATGCAAAGATAAAAAGGATCAGACTTCTTACTAGCAGCAGCGATCAGAGGGGCCACACAGACGCCGCCCAAATGCATCTCAAGAATCCACAGGCCGAGTCCAACCTGGACAACATCGGGGATAATGTTGAGCGACCATTGTAAGGTCTGAATGACTCTCTCGACGTCTGTGCTTATGAGGCTGACAGCAGCAGCCGCGCCATCATTTGCCGATACTAGCAGACGCAGGCTGTGCTTGAAAATCATGCCGATCAATGAGCCCCGAATCATGGCCAGCAGGCGGTACGTCTGATGCTGGTACCAGGCAGTCGATACCGCAACGCAAATGTAGTTGAGTGCAAATGCCCCTATAAGACCGTATCCAGACTGGATCGGCCGGGTTGCGTGGTTGGTAATGTAGGAAAGCGCCGACTGCACAAGAACAGGTTGCGCGATGGCAAAGCCCACCAGTGCAAAACGTGGAAGGTGCAGGAAGAACAGCTGCTCCCAGAATGCTCTCGTCAAAGCAAGCGCGAGCCTGCGTCTGCGAGCCGCTTTTGTTTGTTTCCAGGCTGCATCCAGGTCGCCAGTGAGCTTTGAGGCAGCCAGCTCGTCCCCAATGGGGAACAAGTCGGCCTCCACAAGTTTCCTGCGGTAGCCTTTGAGAAATAAGGGATTCAGCCAGAGAAACAAGCTCCTGCTGAAAATCCCTGCCTTATCCTCAGGAGAGAACTGTGTGGCTCTGCCCGGAACTAGGTGTGAGCTCTTAGAGAAAGACTCTACGAACAAGAGTCCAAACTGGAGAGCGAATGCTGTGCTCAACAAGGACGCCATGATGTGCTCCCCTGGAAGAAGCCACCTTGTGCGCAGAAGGGCGCTATTGAACAAGAGGGTTATAAAAAGAAAACCTTGGATGATAGCGGATGGCCGTGGTGAAGTAGCGTGCTCCAAAGCGGACAGAAGGGCAAGGCCAACGGTAGAAATGAAGAGAAAAGCATAGGCAGAGACTGTAGTCTTAGACGTGATATGGCTGTGATTGGAGGTGTAGAGGCCCAGTTCCGCCAGCTGCAAGACCCCCAAGATAGCAAACAAGGCCTCTATGGTCAGCGATAAGTAGGAGGCGGGGATATTTGGAAAGTAGAAGCGAGATTTCAAGAGAAAACATGACAAACCAATTTCAGCTTGCACATCCAAGCCCAGTCCACTAGCTTGGGGCGGCGAAAGATGATGCAAATGCGCAGGGCGAGGACTGGAAGGAGGGCCAGGCTGGGCGCCAAGGCCAGAAAGGAATCTTCAAAAATAATGCGAAAGTCAAACCGATGACATGTTGCCTGACTACCGAAGGGCAGAACGGCGCCGAGGACGAAGTCGGCTGAGCAGGCCATGAGCTTCGTCTGGGTTCGACTTGTGTTTGGTTGTTGAGAGTTCTTGTTGAGAGTTCGGTCTTGGTCCAGGTTCAAGATTGATGGTAGATTAGGAGTCAGACTCTACATGAAATGAGCGATGGCCGTATCTGCAATCATCTGACTGGAAGGCTCATATCTGCCTCTGCGTTCCTTCTTAAAGCGGAAGGTGTCATCAGGAAGGAAAAGGGCACAAAAGGTCACAGTATGAAGGGATTTCCAGTACGATAATCGCACGGTGACGGGAAGAAAGCTTTCGGCTCGGTACAAGGCAAAATATAATCAGATCCTGGCAAATAAAGACACTTAGGAGATTACAGATTGAGTGTAAAGGAGGTGTAAATATAAAGTGAGCTTTGGGGGCGTTCCTCCAAGATGAAGTTCCTAACAAGGGCGAGCAAACGCAATGGTCATGGCAAACGGAAGTTCCGAGCATAGGCAAAAGATGCAGAAGCGCGATCAGGCTGTCAGGCTGTCAGACTTGCCAAAACAGCCAACGCTCGGGAAGAATTAAATGCCATTGCGCATCGTGATGTAGTACATCTAACTTAAAGTCAAAATGATTTAGTAGTCAATTAAATTATCGTTGTTTATGATGGCGATCATGTCTTACACCTTCCTGTCTACTCGATTGTAGGACGTTGCGATAGCCGTCTGCGCAAACGTGTCAACCACATCTTCGTATATTCCTTTCAACAGCACCAAATCTAGATGGCCTGCCATTTTCAGTGGTAGAAGAAGCCAAAGCACAACAATGACAAGAAACAGCATACTTTGGGGCCCGTATCGAAGTTGTAATGGCTACACATCGTACAGCTCCTCCACGAAAAAGCAGTCCGTTTTGTGCTGAGTTGATAGAGCCTCCAGTTCTCGTACGAGCTGAATCTAACAGCCGTAGCTCCCTTCTACCCGCTGCTCCTCGTCTGAAAATGGGAAGATATGGTTTTTGCTGCTTTGATCGAGCATCAAACTACAGCCATTCGAAACAACGGAAGGCACATGTACCATCTGACATCCCGAGCTTATACTTGCAGAATACTGCCGTCCATTTTGTTGAAGGGGTCAAAGAGAAACACTAGCGGTGGCAGTACTTAATCAGAGCCGTCAAGAATAGCTCAAACTATTGATGCGAGTAATATCTCTATCGTCTACAAACAAAAACAGCCCTTGTATGCACCGTTTACCGCGTTGGTTCAAAATCTATAAAGTTTTTATGCAAGCTTGAGCTGGCGCTCCCAATCGATGTCAGCAACTTTTAGACATGGCCGCTTGTGCCATCAACGCCGCACCAACGGCGCTGCCATCTTTGCAGACACCTGTGCGGATCCTCTTTTCGCCCTCAAACCCAACCCCTGGAATCTCACGCAGTGCCGCCCTCATCTCCGCCTCAAAAGTTGGGTGAAACTCCATCACAGATCCGGTAATCCCTATGTCGATCGTGTCCGGAACACGCGCCTGTGCCTGTTCTTTAGTTTGAGGGCCAGGCGACTGGGAGCCGAGTGTAGCCGGTGGCCGGACATCGGACGATGCAGTCTCTGTGGATGAAGACGAGGTCGAGCTGCGGTTCCAGCATGGGAAGAGGCATTGTCCCACAAGACCCAAAAATCTCCACCAGCGCTTTTTCTTCCGACCCAGCTCTGGCGGCGCGCTTGGCTGCTGGTACGTTTCCAGGATGGCCATGGTCGACTTGTTGTCATCGCCAATGGTCTTTGGCAAGCTAGGAGACGGGGACGGCGAGATCGCCACATCTTCCAGATGGCCAGACTGTATGAGAATTGCGGCCAGAGCGCAGCCGACAAGCCGAGCCGCCCGCGTCATGATCACCGCCGACACTTGCTGCAGAATTCCAAGATCGGCTGGCGTTGTGCCCTGAAGGGCCAGAGCCTTTACGATAGAAGCCATCTTTGTCTTGTCGTCGAGGGAGCCATCCGCGAGAATCGAAAGTAGCGACGAATCCACACCTGCCCCCTGAAAGAGCGTCGTGCTGTCTGCTATGGAAAAGCTGAAAACCCCACCGAGCCGGTACAGCTCCACCACGACCAGCCGAAACAGCTCGCCCAGGTACATGCCCGACACCCGCTTTTCGAGCATCTGGCACCCGCGGTCTGTCGACTGCTCATCCAGCTCGTCGTCGAAGCGTGTGCGTGGTAGCACTGCTAAGCCGTCGTCCAAGCATCCCCACTCGGTGTTGATGATCATCACATCGTCGGGGCCGGCTGTTTTGGCTTCCGTGCCGTGCCGCGCAACACGGCGCAGGCGCTCAACATACGCGGCGTTCGTGCCCGTGCCGACGATTATGCCGGCGAGCGTCCTGGTCGACTGCGTTTGAGACTGCGGCTGCTGGCCTCCTGCTGACGTGTATGCACGGGCCAGCAATGTGCCGACGCTGTCATTTGCGAGGGCAGTCACACGGACAGGAACATTTGCAGAGCTGAGGGCATCTTCGAGCAACTGACAGGGGTCGCGCCCCAGGGCTGACGGGATGTCCCAGCCCTTGTCCCAGTGAAGCAGCGTGCCAGACGAGAGGGAGATCTGGTCGCAAGTGAATGAAAAGGTGAATCCGAGCGGGACCTTGCTGTCCTCTGCGCTGGAATCATGGAGGGCAGCCGGCGGGAAAAGCTGCTTGGCCTTGGCAAAGGTGCCGATCTGTGCTGCCAGCCAGGAGAAGAGCGGTTCGTATCGCTCATTGACCATGACATAGCGAGGCACGGCGTGCTTCTCCTGCACTACAGAAAAGGAGCCATGGCCATGCAGGTCGACCAGGCAGATACGGCAGTTGGTTCCGCCTAGATCGACAGAGAGGAAGCGCCCCGTCTCGGAGCCGTCAGGGATGGCGGTAACAAAGGCCGGTAGCTGAAAGGGGAGGTTCGAGTCCAGCAGTCCAGTTCCTGGTCAATCAGACAAGCAGGCAAACAGGTAGACAGACGGTCAGCTTTGAGCGCGAGCATCCCACCAAAGCACAAGACATCGGGTGGGATAAATAAAAAAGGAAGGGTGGCCTACCTACTCAGCTGCGATACAAAGTGGTCAGTGATGGTCTGCAGGGCGGCCGAGGGCAGCTCGAACTGGCTGACAATCTCGTCGACGGCGGCAGAGCTGACCATGCCGAACATGGTTGTACGGGTTGGCAGACCGTGAAGAGCAAGTTCGGCGACGAGCGCCAACAACTGCGAGAGCCCAGAGCTTGGGAGAACATGAAGGCTGTGGAAAGCTCAAAAGGCCGGCTGGCAAGGCCGTTAAAGGGAGAAGAAGACTGCACCACAGAAAGCACAGTAAGCAAGGAGAGAGGGCCAGGGTGTCGTTGCAGGAGAAAGAACTTTTGCCTCCCGAGCACGTGCTGTGCCGGCACATGAGCCGGGTTACCGCAATGAGCTGTCGTTGAAAACGTCTGTTTTCCCGGCGATGGGTGCCTTTTTGCTGTTTGCCGGTGTTTGCCGGTGTTTGCCGGTGGTTTCCGTCACGCCAATTTCCGACACGACGATGTTTCCCGATTGGGAAAGGCTGACCGCCCCAGTCCCTATAGCCCGGCCATTCACCTTTTGCCGGATTTTCCCGCATTTTGTCCTCGCACTCAACACGACCCGCTCAGGGACTCTGCAGCACCCAACAAACCTCCAGCACTCGCGGCCTGGCCATAACCCGGCATCTCTCGGACATCGCCACGGCTTTCTCTGGTGCTACCTACCGACTGCGCGTTATGGAGCCGCCACGTGGCGGCCGGCCGTCAGAGAAGGGCGGTAACCGTCGACCGAAGGCCGGCAAGGCATGCGGTGAGTGGACCCCCTGAGAACGGAAGAGTGGCCGCGGCTGTGGCCATGATCTGTCCGTCACCGGAGTGCCGTCGTAGCTGACGGTTGGCCGGGAACTATGCTGTAGTAAACTGCCGCAAGCAGAAGATGAAATGTGTGGACAGCCAAGACCCACGTGGCTGCCGACGCTGCTTGCGATCAGGAGTGCCGTGCATCTTTGTGCCGCGCGCAAACGCGGCCACGCTGCCGTCGGGGCTTCTGGCCATGGCCGCCGGGCGGACGTCCGTGGACCGCCCGTTTAGAGACGACGTTTTGCGGCGGCTGCAGGCACTCGAGGAGTATCTTGGCTTTTCGGCTACAGATGGGAGGCAGCAGCAGTGCGGGAGCCGGGGCGGTAGTGGCGGTGGCTCTGACGACGATATGGACGACAACGACGACGACGACGACGGACATGTGACTAGAGGCGTTGCTTCGGACGATGAAGGTGACGTTCCGGCGGCATATGCGTCTCTGGGAGCGCTTTGGGAGGCGACAAATGTGCTGCGCGAATCGGCGCCGGCATCGGTGCCACGGCGAATCTGGAAGAAGGCCACAGTGGGCGAGCTCTGGTCGGCCTTCCACGAGCGCATGCCGGGACTTCATTTCATGCCGCGCAAGCAGACCTTCTCGGTTCCTCAGCCGCTGCTGGTGGCATCAATCCTCTACTGCTCCAGCATCCGCGGACCGCCCGACATGGCTGCCGACCTGGCGCCGCACTACTTTGCCGTGCTCTGCAATGCCATTGCCCAGCTGAGCGTGCCGGATAGCAGCATGGGACGGCCGTATCCGGGAGGAGGCAGCACAATCGCAACAACCGACGCCTACGAGGAGTGGGCCTTCCAGACCGTGCTCGGCATCGTGCTGGCCGGCCTGCTGGCCGAGGCCAGCGTGACAGTGACGGGTCTGTGGATCTCGGTGGCGTATCGGCTGATCCTCGAGCACTGCCCAGCCGACCAGGCCCTGCTGGCGGCCAGCAGCAACGGCAGCGGTGGCGCCGCGCGCGAGTGGCGCAAACTGTTCAGCGGAGTGCAAATCGTCGATCTCGAGCACGCGTCGCTATACCTCAGCTGCCCCGTCATTCCTATCGAGTGTCCACTGCCGGCGCTCAGCGTCGGCTATCGCGACCAGCTTTATCGACTGAGTCGCATGATGCATACGGGCCTGACACATTTCACCGGCCGCGGCCTGCCGACCATCTGGTCTGTCTTCACGGGCAGCGATGCTGATGGCGACGGCAACGGAAATGCAAACGGAAATGCAAACGGAAACAACAACAACAACAACAACAACAACAACAACATCATAGCCTCAGCGACCCCCGCGTTCACCGCTGTTGACGCAGCCGTCATCCGTGACTGGGCTCACCAGCTCGACGGCTGGCTCGTCGAGTTCAGCAGCACAACTGCGGACTCAGAATCGTCGGCTCTGGACCGGCAGGTCGTGTTCCGGCAGTACGTGCTGCACCGGTTGGTGGTGCTGAGCATCTACCACCCGGCGCGCGGCTGCGACCTCTGGAGCAACAGCATCACGCCGCAGGAGCAGCGCGAGCTGCTTCTGAGCGCGCGCGCCACGCTGAAGCTGCATCTGCACGACGACCGCATCTGGAGCAACTGGGACCTGGTCATGATCACGTGGGCGGCCCTGATTGTGGTGCAGGGCGTCGAGGGAGGCGTGGGCGAAGCAGACGGTACGTCAGAGTAATGATGAACTAACTACAGAGAACAAATACCGAGATTACATGCGGGCCGAACCAAAAGCTGACGCCGTAAACAAGACCTCCGAAACATCCGCGTCCACCTGGAAATGCTCAACCAGATGAACGTGCCAAAGTCGAGGCTGTGCAACCGGCTGATCGGCCGCCTGGAGGAGAGCCTGCGGGGCGTCAACACACCCGACATGGCAGCCATGGCCGCCATGCAGCCACAGCCACAGCCCCAGTCGTCCTTCCTCGGGCCAGGCGATGCCACCACGGGACCCAGCCCCGGCAGCAGCATGGACTACAGCGCCTGGCAGATCTTTGACCAGGCCAGTCTGCAGCAGATTTCCTTTCCGGCCGAGTGGGCAGGACGGCCCTGAGCCAGTCGGCACACAAGCAGCTAGCCAAGCTACTGGCCAGGTGTGCTGGCAAAGTTGATGGTAGCCGAGCGCACGCTCAAAATCTTGGGGCTCATGCCGGGGATGCGTGACGACATGCTGTCTGGCGTCAGCTCGCCGTCCTCAGCGTCGAGGACGTTCCGCGCCGGCACATTTGTGTCCAGGATATGAAGTTTCTTGCGGCGGGGGACGACGGTGGATGAGTCCTTCTGTCGAATGGTATCCTCCACGCTTTTGAAGTACTGTGGGTTGATGGGTCAGTAGAGAAAAGAGACGAGCCGACACAATACAACATAACACCACGCAACACCACACACTTACATTTACTGTCTTCACCTTGCACTCGACAGTGGCGGCGTCGTCGACGACCACCATGCTGCGGGCATGCATCTGCAGGCAGCTGAGGGTGCACATGTGGCTGACGGCGCCCTCGACGGCCTGCTGGATGGCAGCGGCTTTGCTGTGGCCGGTGGCAAGGATGACGACCTCGCGGGCGTCCATGATGGTGGCAACGCCGACCGTCAGGGCCATGCGCGGCACGGCTGCGACGTCGCCGCCAAAGAAGCGCGCGTTGGCTACCTGTGTCTCGTAGGCCAGCGACTTGACGCGCGTGCGCGAGGCCAGCGACGACCCGGGCTCGTTGAAGGCAATGTGGCCATCGCTGCCGACACCGCCGAGGAAGAGCTCGATGCCGCCGCCGGCGCGGATCTGCGCCTCGTAGCGCGCGCACTCGGCAGCATAGTCACCGTCGGCTGGGTTGCCGTCTAGGATGTGCACGCTGGCGGCCGGAATGTCGACGTGGCGGAACAGGTTGGCAAACATGAAGCTGTGGTACGACTCGGGGTGCTCGCGTGGGAGCCCGACGTACTCGTCCATGTTGAACGTCACAACATGCTGGAAAGACAGACGGCCGGCCTTGTAAGCCGTCACCAGCAGCCTGTACACGATCAGAGGGCTAGACCCGGTGGGCAGGCCGAGCACAAACGGGCGTTCGGCCGAGGGTGCAAAGGCCGTGATACGGTCTTAGAAGTCAGCACGGAGGACACGGGAAAGGGGGG
>JRUC01000202.1:0-31163 GCA_000806385.1 Leptographium procerum
GGGGGGGGGGCGTGGCAGTTGAAGTGAAACCAAGGAGGAAAAGAGAGTGTGGGTAGGCTGCACGTGGCAAGGTGTGCTTGTTTCCCGAGAAGAAGAAAGCAAGTAGAGACGAGAGGGAGAGAGAGAAGGAGGAACCGAGTCTGGGCAGGTACGGTACCTTCTTATTTAAGGCAGATTTGCAGACTGCCACGAGGCAGACGCAGGGGGGAAGCCCGGCCACGCCTCGATATGGGTAAGATGGTACGAGCTAGCAAAGCATTCGCAATATTGTCTGCCAATAGTTTCTGTGCTCGAAGCAACATGACAGCGGTTTGCCTTTGATTGCAGGCCGACGCTTCCATCGCGGACGTTGCAAAGTAGGGAAACTGGTAGAGCTGCCATGTTTGATACGACAGGGCAGCCGATGAACCAGTGCGATAGCACGGATTCGGCCCTCTTGGGTGCAGGCAGCTAACCAGGGTTGGGGGGCCGGGGGAGGGGGCGGTATCTTACGAGCCCCCCCGGCCAGCACATTGCTGCTACTGCTAAGAAAGGCATAGCTACTATGTACATAGTAGGTAGTAGCATGCAGTAGTGCATGGCCCCACAGCTTCACATGAAATTGCCACTACCGCTTGTACTTTGTAGATTTGCTGCACGTCGACGGATTCGCATGTCGACAAGGGCTAGCCTTCCTCTTTTTTTTTTTTTTTTTTTTTTAAATACTCTTTTGCCTGTTCGCTGGATTAGGATCCGGACCCCTGAGAGGGATTTTGTATCCAGGGCAAAGAAGAAAAGTTACAGACTACCTTTGCAGTCCGAGCAACACTGTGCAGAGACAAATTGGTGAGCGGGGTGGATACCGCATGGAAGAAAGAATCTACGGCAGCTGCTAGACTCCTATAAGAAATGTCTCGGACTGTCAGCATTGCAAGTACTGTGTCCGTATCTGCCGAACAGCTGAGAGTCACTCATTTGGGGGGTTTGTACCTGTGCTCGTATTCTTGTACATACTACTCCGTACTACGTCTATGTATGCAGAAGTCGTATCTTTGCACGGCCTTTAGGTCGGCTGAGCACCAATGGCCGCTTTCCAGCATTGGGAACATATGATGAAACCAAGGAGGTGCGGCTGCGTACTCGTAGTGAGGAGAGTTAAATTTTAATGATAATAAAATACGACAAAAAAAGGGTGTGCCTGGATCTTCACGGCAGGAGAGAAGAATCGTGCCAAGAGTCGCTGTCCTGGTTGCATTACCAAATAGAACCCTTCCTGCCACGAGCCAGAAGGTGTGGGATCTCTCTTGTCACCTTCTCTCGTCATAAAATCGGGCATGTTCCCCCAGATGGCCCCCGCGCATCCAGAATTATCCAGAAGAGGGCCCATAACTTGCTTTTACTCTTTTCCCCATCCACAACAACGTGAACAGAACAGTCGACGACGACGTTAACGACGACGATGGCCGATACGACAACCACAGTCCGGTCTGATGTGAATCGAGGCCCCCAGATTCTCATCATCTGCGGGACGCTCGTCGGCATTTCGGTCGTCATGGTGGCTCTCCGGCTCTGGGTGCGAGCCAGCATGATCCGACATGTCGGTCGTGACGACTACTGCATGTTGGCGGCGGCGGTGCGTTGTCTCTCTTCTTGCAGACCCTCCCCCCTCCCCTTCATCAGACCAGTTCCCGGTCTCAAGGCCGCTCGAGAAACGTGAAAGGCAACAAAAAAAAACACAAAAGTAAATAAACTGACCCGAGATGTGTGTTGTTTCTTGGCGATGCAGATCGTCCTCTTTGTGGAGTTCATGGTCATCATCCCCGAAGTCCAACTGGGCGGTGGCAAGCACAAGGAGTATATTCACCCAGCCAACAACATCCCCAGGGCCCTGCATCTCAACTTTGTCACACAGCCGCTTTGCCTGATCGGCCTGCTGCTCACCAAAGTCAGCGTCGGCCTCTTTCTCTTGCGCATGACCCCCACGCCTCGTTTCCGCCGCTTCATCCATGGAATGATCATCTTCACCATTCTCTCGGCTACTGGAAACTTTTGTACGTCCTTTATTTCTCTTGCTTAAACGCACCCTGGCAGCCTAGCTAACGACAATGGCAACGGCAGTGACAGTTTTCTTCCAGTGCAGGCCCCTGGCGTTTACCTGGGATTCCACAGTCGAAGGTGGAAAATGCATTCCTTCTAGCAATCTCAAGTTTGCAGCCTTTTTCAATTCGAGTATGCTTGTCCCCTTATGTCCTCGGGCTTGCGCGTTTGGCTGACGGGAAAATCAAAACCACACTTACAGGTGTCTCCGTTCTCACCGATCTGATCTTTGCGCTGATTCCGATACCGATGCTATGGAAAGTCCGGCTCAACAGGAAGACCAAGATAGCCGTCGCTGCCATCCTGTCTCTCGGTGTCTTGTACGTATGGCAGAGGTGGTGACACTGATACTCATCGGCTGGAAAAAAAAAGAAACAAAAAACTGACAATTCAAAATAACAGTGCAACCGTTGCGGGCATCGTCAAGATCACCTATCTCGGAAGCTACGGCAAACATGGCGACTTCTTGTTTGACAGCGTGGACATTACGATCTGGTACGTTGGTTACACTTTTTACGGGCACTACTGCTATGTGACAGAGCTCTCGGCTGTTGGGTAATAAGCGCTAACGGCAAAACTCTTCAGGACCACCGTTGAGATTTGCGCTGCCATGGTGGCTGGCTGCTTCCCTGCGCTAAAGCCGCTGTTCAAGACGCTCCTGGCGGGCAGGAGCAGTAACAAGACCTCGCGGGAAACGTACGCACGTGAGGGATACATTCGCAACATCGACACGAGTGGTGCTAGGCGCACGTTCAAGTCGCGCAGCGGCGAAAACGACTTCGAGCTGTACAGCCGTGGGGCCCAGGCTCGCGTTGTCGGTGGGCACGGCCACATGGACTCGACAGAGAGCATCCTACCGACTGATGGCCAGGGATCCCCAAATGACGGCATAACCAAGACCACACAGGTAGTCGTCACGGTGGATGAACAACAGGAAAAGAGCGTGAAGAACCTTGTCTGAAACGCTGTCTTTTTTTGGTTGCCTATGATCCACAGTTACGTTTTCTTTGGTCAGGATGATTTGTTCAGTTCGGTGTGCACAATACCATTGTTTGTACCCTGCCTGCTTTTTTCTCTTTTTTTTTTCCTTTTCTTTGGTGGACTTCTATTTCTTTCGCATCATACTAGAGCTTTCTAAGACATCCTACCGTTGCTAGTTCCTGTCATTGTCTGACTGGCTGCACAAATAATATGAGTACATGCCAGTTCATGCATTGTCTCTTACCTTTTGGAGAGTCTAGAAGAGTTTAGTGGAGAGCAGAGTTACTTACGGAGTACTTGGGTGGAAGTCTCCTTCCGGATTCCGGCATGATGCGCTACCGCTACTACTAGCGATGTTTTTGTGCTGTGCACAGAAAAGCCAGTCGACCAATAGCAGCTTGCTTTGCGATCGGCTCGATTTACGTATAATTATTGGGCGGCCTCGAGATTGGCCAATGAGAGTGGCGGATTGTTTTCTAGCAATTGACATTAAAATTAACATATTCTTCAAGCTTCAGCTATGCATAAACGGTGGAGTTTTTTTCGGTTGTTCAAGAGAAAAACCTAAGGGTAACCTTAACCGCGGCCAGCGCGGACTTATTTCGGACCCGAACCGAGACCCGCTTTATGGGGGGGGGACACTAGCGGTAGAATACCCATTGTGCCTTAGTTGCCTCTACGGATTCTGGGGGCATTTGTACTCGTATGAGCCTCGATCCTGGCAGTGATTTCCCTTTACAGGGCCTCTCTTACTGCTGACGTGTATCTGTTTCTAAGTAGTAATGGGTTAAAAGTGGCAAGCTAGTCTGGGCCTGGAATATTTGAACCAGGCTGTTCGCCCGTCAGCCAATGGCTGGAAACAAGGGGCTGCTACCAACCTGCGACTAATGGTTACCCCATTTTTGGTCAGAAGAAGGTACTTACGGGTACGTCTCGTAGACTGGAGTTCTGGCCGCCGAGTCTTGGGACAAAAATGGCCTAGCTTAGAGCCAGAAGCCGTCCGGCGGCCTGTGGGCAACGGGATCGTCGTATGTACTCGAAAGATACAAAGGTCTGTCCTCACTGCGCCTCCTCACTTGCTCTTGGCAAAACACAGCTGACCCACTTGTGTGCTTTTTCTTGCAGACAGCTCCCCCTTTTCCCCAGTGTTGCATTGAATCTTTAATAGGACTGAAAGCTACTGAAAGCCGACGTCTTCAGGGGAGCTGGAAATCAATATTTGCTACTTTGGACATGACAATTGGAAAGCAATAACAGTGCGAGGCTGTTTGGGCGAAGAGACGGTCCCTGGGTTGCTACAGCGATCGCTCAGCCCACGACTTAGCTGGCGAGTTATAATTGAAGGAGGGATACCCGGGACGGGGAGCGACCCCAGCCCGCCGTCGCAACCGACGGACGCTACCACTAAGAGAAAGTTTTACCGACTCCGTAATCCGTAACATCGAAAGACAACTTGTGGGTCTTGCATCTTATCGCAGTCTAAAAAAGATTTTTCCACAACCGTGCATGATGCATTGTGCCAGTGCAGAAGCAAAAGTGGGTTCAGGACAGCTCGACATTTACCTGCCGCAAACACGTAGGACCGATAATATCCGAGATCCTGCTCGGGATTTCTGTAATCCTCCCAGGCGACTGGAATCAGGCACTCGTGGGCACAGGAGACCCAGTTCTTGGTGAGCAAGAAATGTCGCACAGCAGGGACGATGCGGTGGACCTATCTCATCTCTCCACGAGGCCCAGGCCGTGAGATACTATCTTACCAGATCTCCCGGCTGTTCCTTCGTTCCTTCATACATACATAGCTGTCAACTGTCAAATATCGGCACGACACAAAACGTTTCGGCCGAATCCTTCCGCCAGCTTCAGGCTACTCCATATTATGCGACATAATTGCCCGAATAGTGCATAGCTTAGGGGATCGTGGTCTTTTCTGCTGGGGCATTTCGTTTTCTCCTTATTCGGATATCTTCCCGGATAGGCTTGGATAATATCCTACTATGTACACAAGACGCCCCATTCTCATATCTACTACTTCGTATGAACGAAAAGCGCACATATCCACAAGCCAAGTGGATATGTTCAATACCATACTAAGTACAGGTGTATGTTGTGACCAGCTTCGTCTCACAACTCCACACAGATGTTGGCCCGACCCGATTTAGAGTGTGTGTACAGTAATTACACTCTGTACATACGAGTAGTATCGTACCATCTTTCCGTCTTCCTTTACAGAGCCTTGCACCTCTGTACATAATCGACTGCTACTATCTACGGAGTACAGTAGCTTAGCTAGGCCACCGAATCGGATGCAGAGTCTCTGCATGCTGCCATGTCGCGTGGCAGGGTTCGATCTGGCCACTCATCCCGGAGAAGGCGAGGAGCTGCAGTGACATCCGCAACGCAATGCTGCATGTCGCCGTGGTTCCCAGGCTCGATGTAGTAAGTCAGCTTGGCCGCGAAAACGTGCCAGTGCGCACCTCCACCGCTGGGATCATGTAAGATACAGCGTCAGCGGTAGCGATTTCAGCTGTGGGCCCAGTGTTGCGCTTTGAAGTCTACTATTATGTATCTTACCACATAAGATGTAGGTGTGTCCGTATGAACAGAGGCTGGAGATTAAGCAGGAGCAGGGATAAAATAGAATTGTGTATCTTACATGGCTTGGAAGCTTACGATGCAGAGTTGTACCTGCAGTATTTCTGGTTTCCACCAAGATTCCCATTATAGATGCTCGGAGATTCTTGCTGAAGAACGTAGTTTTTCCATTTTTTTACTCGTCTAGCTTTCTGACGCTCACTTCATATACGAGCACAAGATAGGAAGCTCGTACTTCTACTGCGGCGTATTTTCCTATCCTGTCCTCGAACAGCCCGCAGACATCGGAACCAGCTAGTGGCTTTAATCCACATCTTACCCCTGTCATCGTTTCTTGGCCTGCTTTTAGTAGTATGTTCTCCGTCGATCCCATGTTTTTACGCAACGGGGGCAATGCTACAGAGAGATCCAGAGCCTGCATTTCGAGCGTCTTCTCGCTGTCACATCTGCTTAATACTGGTGCTGTCGGCCGTCTCACCGTCCGGGGCATCCGGCACGTCCCAGTCGCCAAAGACAGCGAGTAGGCTGGCGGAAATGGTGGCGCCCCCCCACAGAGCAAAGCCTGCCAACAGACCCCCACGACTGCAAAATATCCGCTGTCCCTCGCAATGTCGCCTTCACTCTGTGCGCCCCTAATGTCGGCCATTAGCCAGCAGACGTACGAGTAAGATACAAGGACTTCTCTGGCAAGGCGGCAATCTCCACCTGCATGGCCGGCAATGGCTGTCAGGAGCCACGCCAGGGCCCAGGCGCGTACAGTGCAGTATGCTGCAATTCCGCGTCAAAGATGAGGAGACCACCTTGAAGGCTCATCCAGTTGATGTTCATGTTCATGTTCATGTTCATGTTTGTGAGGAAAGTCAGGTTCCCGTATTCGTCGATAAGTCGGATTGGTTTGTGGTGCCAAAGTGCCCTAGAAAGAAAGACGGGTACGAGCAGCAGCATGTGGTTTTGCTGCAAGGCTGTCCCTCCACATCCCTCGAACGGAAAAGCACGTTGTCTTCATATGCGGGATCTTGGTGCTGTCTGACTAGATGGCGTGCTGCGGCTACGACAGCAGCAGAGCAGATGCCGCTCCCATCGTACCAGCGCGAAGATAGCCCTGAGGTCCAGGTATGTCTTGTATGTGGCCTCGCCAGCATGCGCCGCGCTGACGTTGAAAACAAGGGGGATGGGGCCGCCAACAAGCGGTGACAACTACTCGATTTCCATTTAGATTCCGATGCACCTGGTGGAAAGGAGGGGATGAACGTCAGTTTGCTACTGGCTAGAAAAAAATAATAATAACAATACACGGCGTCCGTCCCGAGGGAGCACAACTCACAGTCCTCGTTTCTCGTTGTCCAGGTATCCCACTACAAGAACAGCTTCGCTTGCCCTGAGAAGAGATACGTCGATGCCGCAGAGAGTGGCTGCCAGCAGCAGGAGCCGGTCGCTCCGTTCAGACAACTGCAGTACAGGCTGGCGGCATAGGGGGCGTGAAGATTGCAGCGCCAAGAAACAGGGTTCGTCTAGGAGAGATCTTGTTGACAACTCCTGCATTAAAGAAGCAGCCCACCGACATGAGGCCATATGTCAACGCATTAGCCACGTTGTTCAACCGCGGCTGTCTAGTGCAGTATGTCTTGTCAGCTCAGAGACGGACCAGACAGGGGAGGGAGGTGCAGAAAAGTAGACAGCCTCCTATGTCCAGATGCTGGGCTCACAAAAGACAACGCGCCCCACAATGATGATCTGGAACAGACATGACCGACAGACCTGAATCCAACGTGAAAAGGCTATGACGGGTGACGTGTGATTTTTTCATTGTTCGAGTCATTAAACTACGGCAAAACAGACGGCATTGTATTATTTTTCAGCTGCTGCATTTAGCCTCAATTTGTATTGCACTTTTTTTTGTCGATCATCTTGGATGTTAGGTACCGCAACCATGCTTCAGCGATTCGCAGCACGTAATGGCCGACACGAATGGCCCCAACGACCCGCTGGAGGCGGATCTTGAATATTTCCTCCAGTTATACAATCGTAAATCCAAGGCCATAATATCTTGCATATCGAGGCAGGAAGAAAACACATTCGAGTAATTCCTCCGTGCTTTCGTGCGATTTTGTGTAGGTGCGTCGTAAAGTTTAGGAAGAAGCGGCTCAGCCAGTTAGGTCCCGCTGTGGCGTTGTAGCGCGACAGGTCGCGCGGGGAAGCCCTAGCCAAATGACGGCGTCGGAGCGGAATTTCTTCGGTCCGTTGTGAGCTCTGTCGTTCTTCCCCCGATGCTCGTCTGGAGAGGCATCCAAAAGGTGGAGGAGGTCACAAATAGCCATTCATTCTATCCTTTCAAAAAGTTCTATACATCTCCGCCCCTCTTCCCCGGGAATAGTTTCAGCTATCAGAAAGGTCCTCCAGGGCTCCCGGCAGGTCTTTGAACAGTCCATTTCGAGCCCCAACGACTTAGCGCTGCGACCCTTGTTCTCTCGTGCTTTTGGCGACCCGATTCATCCCCGCTTGATCCACAAGAACGCAGCATTGCCCAGCGCGCTCATTGGTCTCCACGGCTGATCACAGAACGTCGTCATATCATACTGTTCCAGCGGTGCCGATCGTCGTGCTGATGCTACATTGGCTGCACTGCTGCCCGACCCTCTCCTGCTGGTCGGCAGACGTTTCTTTGGGAACATAGTCAGTGATCCTTGAAGAGATCCGATTGTTTCTGTTTCCTACTTGTCCTACCCTTTGCAAACGAGTTTCGTTCTCCAGCGGGTCCCTCACACCTCACAATGGCCACCCAGTACGACGACATCGGCTCTAAATACAACGTCTTTAAGACGCTACCGACGGCGCTCGTCGAGCAAGCTAATTTCCGGGATGCCGTGAGTCCTTTCCTAGCCCGCCCCGACGGCAGCGACGGCGCTCGCGTTCTCGACCTAGCCTGCGGCACCGGCTTCTACTCGCGCAAGCTGCTCGACTGGGGCGCGGCCTCGGTGCTGGGCGTCGACCTGTCGGCGGGCATGGTCGCGGAGGCGCGGCGAGGGTGGCCGGAGCAGGATGAGCGCCTGCGGTTCCGCGTTGGCGACGTCCAGCAGCTGGGCGCCGTTGACAAGGAGAGCTCTGCCAACCCTTTTGACCTCGTCACAGGCGTCTGGCTGCTCAACTACGCCGCCGACCTCGAGGAGATGACGGCCATGTTCTCCAGCATCGCCGCCAACCTCAGCAACGGTGGCGTCTTCGTCGGCGTCACACCTCCCCCAATCGATGACGTCGACGCCTTTACCCAGATCGTTGGCGACTTCGAGCGCGAGCATCCCCGACACTGGGGCGTTACCGTGGACTACTACGAGCGGCTGCCCTCGGGGGCGGGCTGGAAGACCGAGGTCGCGGCACACCCGACGCGCAGCCTAGGGTCGGAGAAGGACAAAAACGAGGGCAAAAACGAGGATGCCGTGGTCAGCTTCCGCAACTACCATCTGTGTAGGAGCATCTACGAGGAGGCGGCGCGCCGCGGCGGTATGCAGGGCACGCTTACGTGGCGGCCGGTGCGGCTGCCAGACGAGGCGATCGCGGCGACGGGCGCGGCATTTTGGGAGCTGTACTTTAGCAGCGGACCGCACCTGGGCTTGCTGGTGGTCAAGAAGTGAGCCGTGCGCAAGGGCAGCACCCATCATTGATGCCCGTTGTGCTTGGGTAAACAAGATCCAGACTGTTTGGGACTATGAACACAGCTGTGAAAGACCAGCTTGACTGAACAGGACTGAACAGAGAGCTGCCTGTTCAGAGGTCCCGGACACATACTTAAAGGTCCGGTTGTCTGGAACAATAAAGAGACCAAAACCAAAAAAGTGTCTTTGTGACTATCCCACCATTCTTTTAGAAATCTTCTGCCATCATTCGTCGCCATGGACTCTACAGATTCGTCCGATACGAACAACCGCCCATTGTACTATGGCAACTCGGACCCCTACAGGTTCAACATCGCATACATCTGCAAGTCCGAGGACGAACTGGCCGCGTCGGAGCACAACGTCGACGCCGACATGCACTGCAGTCACTGGCCGGTGATCTCAAACAGGTATATGGTATCACCCGCCGCAAGATCGATGCTGCAAATTAAAACCGTGCTAATCGTAATGATGGCAGCGGCGGCAACGCGACCAGAGAGCCACTCTCACTAGTCTTTGCTTCCCGCGAGCACAGCTGTTTGCGTCCTCTGACGGTGCTGCTGCGGTCCGTTGCCGCAGCGTGGAATGCTAGAGCCGCGACCGTCGCTGCTGCCTCCTCGAAACCCTCCTCAGCATCTTCCCTAGCTTCCGATAGCCCCTGGGGTGGCCTCGAGCGCCTGCACGATGTCCTGCTTAGCCTCAAGGGCCGTCTACGTCCGTGCAGCAGCAGTCGCGACGGCCGCCCGGCCGCGCTGTGACCCGGGCTGGCCAGCTGCACGGTACAAGAACCTGCGCGGCATGCGCGAGTACTCGCTAGACGTCAGACGGCGGGCGCTCGCCGGCATGCTGCAGCGAAGCGCGTCAGCGTCGCAAGCGCGCCAGCGTTGGAAGCCCGCCTCGGCCAGATCCAGTCAGCTGCCCTCGACTTCTATGCTCAGACAATGTGCCTGTCGCGAGCCAAGACGACGCCTGGGCGGGCGTGGGCGATCCCCTGCGACAACCGGGACTGCTGCTTGCAGATCGGCGGCGTCGCTGCCGCCTTTACGACGACGGGCAAGTATAGGGCAAGCTGTCTCCTGGACTGCCACTGCATCCAGGTGCAGAAGACACCGGCTGCCCGGTCGATCTAGGAGGACATCAACCTGGCGGACCAGCGCACCTTTCCGATCGAATCGTGCGCCGAGTACGAGTTGCTGGCCATGTATGAAACTTGGACGTTTCTGTAACCAGCTGGGCACTTGTGGCAATAATACTGACAACGTGGTACTTCGCATGAGGCCTTTGGCGGCTTTCTGTATCTAGGCTGATCCTAGCCATCTTCTAGGGTAAGTCGTAGTTTTGTGGGTGCATAGTTGCGGAAACTTTATGCGATCGAGTCTGCCATCTTGCAACCCCCTTCTAAACTGAACCACAAGAACAGCAACCCAGGAAATCTTGGGTATCAAAGCCGCTGCCCCAGTCCGAAACGTACTGGCAGTACCTTATCAGTAACCGTGCACGAGTTCACACTGCAACGCCGCTTAGCCTCTTGCGGGAGACCCTTGGCTCCGACTGCCGCAGCCTGTCCACTTCGCTGCTTAGGTTTGAGACGCCGACTAGTGATGAACGTCTTGTTGCGGCCGGGACCGGACGATCCGGCCGCCGAGGACACGTGGCAGTCATCAGCACCCGGGACGGCTGTTCAGGACAGGACCTCTGGACGTCTCTTTCGTAGAGGATGCGGTGTGACGAGTCAAAAAACAACAGTTATTTGTGGGCCTACCGTTCCCACCTAAGTTACATCGCCATCAGGCCGCCATCAGCGATCATGAACCCAATCTACTCCGAGATAAAAAAAACAGAGTCAGTCGTTCCCGTTTGTCGTTTTGTATCATATACAAACTTACAGAGTCCTCATCTGCTCTAAAACATCCAACCAGTCGATATGCCATCCAGGTTTGGCGAAGGTTGGGACGGTAATGGGGTTCGTGAGCTACGAGATAGGATCAGAACAGCATTTGGGAAGAAAGTCAGGACGCGAAGGGGCAAGGCCGAGGCCGCGACAGAAGGAGCATCGCCCAACAACGCTCTCCCACCCCGCGTGCTGGAACCTCGCCGTATGTTCAAAGTGTAACACGTGGTTTCCTATACTAACCCAATATTTTTATGTTGTTAGACTATTTGTGTTTCCGTTGTAACCAGCTGATTCTGCCAAATTCCGATGTGGAGAGCTGGGAGATCGTCATCGGGACGGCCGAGGATTCAATCAATGGGTTCATCGGGGGCTGCCAGCTCTGCGAAGTTTTCGTCCGGGGGCTTCACTTGCGCCACCCCAAGTCCGAAGAGTTCTGGAAATACACAATTAAATTGTCGAAGACGACCTCGGATGATCCCCAAAACAGACGCTCCCGGCGCCTCGGGGAGTCGAAGTTGGATATCGCCTGTATGGCCCGGAAAGACCTTTACCCGCTTGACAAACTCATCACCGGGGAACGGCAAGGCAAGCTGTCTCTTGAATACGAGGTGAAGAGTAAGTCTTTCGCCCATCCTGATCAGCTCCTGTTTGGCTGTCTAACTGCATTTTGCAGCGGTTCTGCCTAAAGTGAACTGGGACATGAAGGATGCCCGGAAAAAACTCGCGGCCTGCGATTCGTCGCATCCCTGCCGAACGTTGCAGAGCCCAAAGCAGAGCCTGAAGCTACCCACGCGACTGCTGGACCTGGGGACACCCAAGCGTGGCGACCCAATCATCAAACTTATCCTTTGCAGAGACCAAGACATGGACGACAAGAGATATGTGGCACTATCGTACTGCTGGGGTTCTAGCCCCCCTTTTACAACCGGGCCGTCTACGCTTTCGAATCGGATGCGAGGCTTCGCGGTGCGTGACATGCCCGCCACGCTTCGCGAGTCAGTTCAAGTTACGAGGGATCTTGGGATCCGCTACTTATGGATCGATGCGCTGTGCATCCTTCAGGGAGGCCCGGAAGACCGCGAAGCACGGGAAGATTGGCAGCGTGAGTCCGCTCAGATGCACGAGGTCTACGGGAATGCCTACCTCACCGTTGTTGCAGCCGGGTCCCTGAATTCGGAAGGGGGGCTGTTTGACGGGAAAGCACGGTGTCGTGTTCCCTACTTCAAGAGAGCGACGAGCAACGACGAAACGGTGGCTGAGGAAGACGCAGTGTTGTCCGTCTCCCCGTATAAGTATTACGCCGGTGCGGAATGTGGCCAACAATTCTACAATGAACCACTCGCCAGCCGGGCTTGGGCATACCAAGAATGGGTCCTGTCCGCCCGCCTTCTTGTCTTCATGAGCATGGCTCCCATGAGCTTCGTCTGCCATCAACATAACCCTCTCAACCGGTCTCCCAACGCGGCCCGTCTCATCGATCCTAATCCCAATACGTGGGCGTATGGCTACGCCGCGCTCAATGCAGCCGACGTTTGGCCTGCCATAGTCCAAAATTTCACGTCTAGAAGACTCACTACCGCCAGCGACAAGCTTCAGGCCTTGTCTGGTGTCGCTAAGAGGCTATCGAACGAGGGAAATCGTGGAGATTATCTTGCTGGGCTTTGGCGAGAATCTCTGTTGAGAGACTTGCTCTGGTGTGTGCCCAGCCCGCATTTCGCTCTTGAGAGGACCAACGCCTTCATGATGCACAGCACGAGCAGATGCATCGTGGATGGGAGGCCTCGGGCCCCAACGTGGTCGTGGGCTGCCATTGAGGGGCGCGTCATCTTGGAGACCAAGCCGAATTTGGAGGAAATGGCGACTGTAGTCAAGTGCCATGTCGAGCCGGCGAGCCAGGACAACGAGTTCGGCGCAGTGGGACCGGGCCTGTTGGAGATCACTTGTCCCTTCCTCGTCGCGGATCTCTTCGGCATGAAACTAGACCGGCGTTATCTGAGCGATGCTGACCGGCGGCGCCATATCCGGTTCTGGATCGACGACGAAGCAGAGTGGAAGCAGTTGATCGGTCGAGAAGTCCCCGCCCGCGTATCCTCGTACGTGAGCTTGACCGAGGTCTCCGCCCTGCCGGCCAGGTTGTACTGTCTCGCTATAGTGCGACAGAATACGAGGATCGGAGTTGGTCGGGACCGGACCGACCGGACCTTTGTCTCGGGATGGGCGGGCATCGTCGTCAAGGAGCGCGAGGGGAATCCTGGGCGATTCCACCGAGTCGGGTACTTCTTCTACGAACTGACGCATAGACGCCCAAGCCCCGATATAGATGCTGGAACAACTCGCAGTTTCGAGATCGAGTAGGACTTTGCATGCTGGTTCTTGGATGTAGATCAGACTTCGGCCAAGGTGTGAAAGTTATGGTCCCAAAAAGTCGTAAGAACTGATTATCTGGGCCGAAGGAGTATCCCAAGACCAAGCTTTATCACCACCGTAATACGATAGATCTCAGAAGATCCGAGACTGATACCACTCGAAAAACAGTACAGAGACAACTTCACATTCTTCACATACTCGTTTATACTACACCTTTTTGGTATGACAGTGAAAGAGCAAAGGTGCATGCCTTCCACGGCAAAGCTAACAACAAGTCGTCGGATTGGCCAATCTGACGTCGCCCATCATGTCACGTGCGATCAGCATTCCCCACCACAAAAGCAGTGGAATTCGGGGCGCGCGGAATCCGTCTGTCCTAGACAACTCTGACACCGACGTGTCACAGGCATGCATGCAGACAGAGAGAGGAACAGCCAATCCGACCACATGATGGATAACGGCGCTGCAGGGAGTGACCGTTCCGCACGGTACCCGTCACCTGAAAGCTCTGTGCCGGCACGGCGAGCTGTCAGTCTTTTCGATGCCTCTGTCGTTGGGTGCAGCAGCTGACGTCTTTTTGTCATTCAAACGATAGTGCGATGCTTGCCGTGCACGAAAGGTATGCCGTATTCTAAAAACTCAGTGCTGTCGGTATCTTTCTTGTCCGGAACGAAGTTGATAAATGTGGACAGATTCGGTGCAACCGAGGACAGCCGTGCTCGCACTGCGTCCAGGTTGGCATATCGTGTACAAACGAGCCGAGGCCGAGAGAGAAGCGAGCACGCATTCTTCTCTCGGCTCAATAGTTTGTTATCCTCCTGATATAATCTGTCTCTCGCTTATCTGCTCACTTACTGTGTCTGTATATAGTGAGCAAAAGATCGACCATCTCGAACAGCGGCTAGACTTGGCCATTGGTCTCCTCGAGCAGCTGACCAGGACGACGACGACGACGACAACGACGACCGCAGCCCAGCTCTCGTCTCGGACATCGCTTTATTCTAGTGCTTATCAAACCGACAATCGGTCGCCGCATGTGTCACAAGTGCCGGTAGAGCATAGTCATCTGCCACTACCACTACCACCACCACCACCACCACCGCCACCACCGCCGGTGGCCTCTTCATCCACCCCTACCACGCATGTCGCTACCGACGGGGAGCTGCAGCAAGACGCAGACGGCGCAACTGTTGTGGAGGGCGACTCCTCCCTCGGTGCGCAATCGGCCTTTGCCAGCAACTTTGTCAACAGCCTTATCAGCAGCGGCTCGCCCGTGGCGGCGCCGAGCCTGGACATGCGGCAGACCCTGGACGTGCTGTCCCGCATCGTGGCAACGCTGAAGCGGCCAAAGGCCGCCAGCGAGATGACGTATCCGCTCAACTTGAACCCGCGGGGACCGCCTCCTCGGCGCGGAGAGCTGCCGCCCATCGACAAGACCATGGCGCTAGTCAGCGCCGCCTGCAACGGTATCACGACCTATTCAGTGCTGATGATGTTCCTGTAGATACTGACAGACTGGCTGACTGACTGGATTGGCCCAGACTCACTCAAACACCTCCACATATCGATGCACTGCTACAACGCATTGACCATGGACGAGTTTGCGCTGATGTGCCACTACGCATACTTTTCCGAGGCTCAGTCCGTATACGACTACATCATCGTTTTGTCCGGCCTGTCTTCGCTCTTCTGGATGCACGCACATGCAGTTCCGGCCGAGGAGAAGGAGGAATATCTCCGATACGATCGGATGTGCCACGTCTGCCTCGAGACGGCCCTGTCTGGTTTGCCCCTGCATCTTCCCGCACGGCCCAACGTCATTGCTGCACTCGTCATGGGGGTAAGATGCACAAGCCTGTTTTTTTTTTGTTTTTTTTTTGGCCTGGAACTTTCATGGGCTTCTAACACTCTCCCTGCAGGCCTACTACTCCATTGAGATTTCTAAGCCGTCCCTGGCCTGGGTCTTGACGTGCAAAGCGACCGAGGTGTGCCAGACGCTGGGCTATAACAACGCGGCGACGATGCACGAGGACCCGCCGAAAAAGGTGCAGCACAAGCTGATCTTGTTCTGGGTCACGTACCACCTAGACAGGTGTCTCTCCCTGCGACTCGGCAGACCGTCTACGATACCACAGTGGAGCATCACTGTGCCTCTTCCGTCGGCGACCGAAGGAAACAGCGTACAGTCGTGGGGCTTTGCGTATCTTCGCATATACGTGGAGTCGGCTCGCTGCCAAGGCGACATTTACGAGATGCTGTACAGCCCCGAAGCGGTCACGCGGCCTGCCGACGAGAGAAGGAACCGTGTGCACTACCTCGCGGCGGAAATACAGCGCCTCGAAGACAGCACGCAGAGGTTCAATGTGAGCTAACCGTTCAGGTGGAAGAACAGAGAGACTGAAGCTAATGATGGTCTTCAACCAGGACAAATGGTATGAAGATATTGGCGCCGCCATCGGCACTGATCTTCTGGACTTCAACAATTACTCCGAAGAGGTTCTTCGCTCATCCCTGCTCACTCTCATCTACCGAGCTGAGCCTCGCCCGGCCGGCTCGCTGACGACGTTCAGCGCCGAGTGCGTCCACGCTGCCCGGACCACACTGGAGCGACACCAGCTCTGCATGTCGGTGATCGGCAAAAACAAAGAGCTGTTCTTCCCGCTCTACGTCTACTGGATACTCCTCTTTGCGCCCTTCATTCCGTTTATCGTTCTGTTCTGCCAGGTGATCGAGACCCGCGAACAGTCCGACCTGGTCCAGATGCAGGCCTTTATCCACTCGACCCAGGCCGCGACCGCCCTCACTTCCGAGGCTGACAAGATGCACCTGCTGTTCCAGGCGCTCTACAACGTGGCATCACACTACGTCCAGATGAGCCAGGCCCAGACGCAGACCGGACTAGGGCTGGGCCACGAGTCCGAGAGCGTGCAGATGAACGACTACATGGCCGCGCTGGGCTTTGCAAACATGGGATCTCGCGGTGGCGGGCCAGATGGCGGAGGACAGCCAGTAGAGGTTCAGTCTATGCCGGACGGCGACCAAGTATCCATGGCAGGCCAGCCGCCTCTCCAGCAGCAGGATGGCTCAGAGATGGCGTGGATGATGGACGATTGGCTCCACAACAACCAGGCCATGATGGAACTCATGCAGTTCTCAGACTACATTGTGGAGGATCCGCAGCAGTGAAAGGTGTCTTTTTTTATTTTCCTTTTTTGCAGAAGATGCTTACTTTTCCTGCTCTGGCGACTTTGCTAGGCGTACATGGGATCACCTTTTCTTTCCACCTGGACATCGCTTCAGCCGTGCTTCGGCCGCCAATCCGTGTGGATGTCGACGTCGTCGAGCACGACCTGGTTGCTCTTGAGGGCCGCCTTGCGCGCGCGCTTTATGCGGCGCGTCTCAATATCGACGCGGTGCGTGAACCACCAGGTGACGAGGTTCATGATGATGGCCATGCCGATGAAGCCCATGGCGATGCCAAACGACGTCGCATAGCGCGGCGCGTAGCGCGAGTTGAACAGCTGAGAGCCGACGGCGCCGCCGATCTGGCCGTAGCTATTGGCAAACGCAATGGCAAAGGCCGAGCCGGTGGCGCCCTGGGTGGTCTGCACTCGCCACGGCCACATCATGGTGTACCAGGCCGTGGAGAAGCCGCCGGCGATGACGGTGGCGGCATAGACGCCGCCCGTGTTGGGATACGTGTACTCGACCACGTAGCAGGCCAGGATGACGATCATGAAGAACAGAGGGATCGACGGCTGGGGGATGCGACCCGTGTCGGCAAATATGCCAAAGAAGATGGTCAGGCCGCAGGCGAAGATGGCGGGCGGGATATTGAGCAGCTGTGCGCGGCCGATGGACCTGGAGGAGTTAGAGAGGAGGAGGGGGGAGAAGAAGAGGAGAGAACAGAAAAGAAAAAAGAAAAAAGAAAAAAGAAAAAAGAAAGACAAAAAGACAAAAAGATAAAAAGATAGAAAGAAAAAGAGGGAAGAAGGCCTACGTGAACCCCAGATTGGCAATGACGCTGGGCTGGTAAAAGGTGAGCCCAGTTGTGCCAATGGTGTAGAAGGCCCAGCAGCCGAGGAAGAGCCAAAGGCGGAAGTCTTTGAGGGTGGTCTTGAACTCGCGCCAGTCAAAGTTCAGCTCGGCAGCGCGAGGCGCGTTGATGGGCAGTCGGGCCTGGATGAAAGCCTTCTCGCGGTCGTTGAGCCAGCGAGCAGTGGCCGGGACTGAAAGGTAGTGAGTGTGGATGAGCAAAGAAAGCAGAAGCAGAGTGACGAATAAAATCTGAAAAGAAGGAGAACTCACAGTCGGGCAGGAAAATATAAGCAAAGACACCAAGCACAATGGTGAAGAGGCCTTCGCACAGAATCAGCCTGTCCTGGAGGTTAGCAGGCACAACATCAACGCGAATACGGATCTAAAACAGCTACTAAAATAAAATAAAAACAGCTACCATTTCCATCCAGACAGCCCTCCTGTGGTCACGCCGTCAAAGGCGAACGCGAGCAGGCCGCTGACGATGGAGCTAAAATTGCCCAGCAGCGTGACGACAACGATGCGCGGTGCCAGCTCGTCGGGCCGATACCAATAGCACATCTGAAGGAGCTGGCCGGGCCAGAGACCGGCCTCGAAGAGGCCCAAGAGAGCGCGGAGTGCGTATAGGCCGCCGGCATTCCTCAGGGCGGCATGGCAGCAGAGCACGATTCCCCAGGAGATCTAGAGATGTGAGCATGCGGTGGGTGGAAGAGGAAAAATGAAGAAAAGAAAGAAGAAAGAAGGAGAAAAAAAAGAAAAAAAAGGAAAGACTGAAAGAAAAGAAAAAAAAATACCATTATCCGGGCCTGCCACACTGACGGCTTAAACTTCTTCAGCAGCAGGTTGGACGGCGTCTCTGCAAGGATGTAGGGGACGTAATAGGCTGTAGTGACAAAGTTGTACATGTTGGAGGTCATGCCCAGCTCGGTCATGATGTTGTGGCGGGTTCCCTTGTCCATGATGCGCGCATTGGAGACCTGGATTGGTGAGCAGGCATTTCATTCTCTCACCCTTTTAAGATGAAACTTGTAAAAGATATAACCCACATTCGACGCGTCAATCGTCTTGACCATGTACATGACGGCCAGCAGCGGCAGCAGGTGCCAGTCGACGCGGCGCAGCAGCCTTGTCTCCTCGTTGGCGCTCAGCGTCGTGCGTGCCGCCATCAGCTCGGCGTCATAGCCTGTAATGGCCGTCTGCTCCTTCTCGGCACCGCCATCGTACGCCGGAAGCCTGCCGCCGTCGTCGTCGGGGATGTATCGCGAGACAATGTGCAGCTGATCGGCGCCGGGAGACAATGTTGTCAGCTGCTGCTCCGTGGCCACAGGCCTCGGCTTCTCGTCTCCGGGAGGAGGATGAGCTTCTGGAGTCTCGTAGGAGACAATGGAAGGCGGCATGTTGGCAGTTTTGGTGGAATTGCGTTTTCTAGATAGCCTTTGGTTTCCTGTTGAGTTGCCTGCTTTTCTTTTTTTTTTTTTTTCCTTCTGTTTTATTTCTGCGCTCAATGTCTTTCAGCTCCAAGACATCTGCGACTGACCCTAATAATGTTTCTCTTTATTATCTACACACCTCTGCATAAATTATAGTATACCATGGCGCCTTTATAGCTGTGATGACGCCAGAGCCAATGAACTGCAACATTTCGGCAATGTTACATGGCCCATTTCGTTATCTTAGGGATCGATTGCGGCAACTGACCGAACCGACTGTCAACGCCGTCGCAATCACAGACGACATTAAGCCCCATATCTCGAACCGTTCTTCATTCATGCCTCGGCCAATTCTTTTATCTTTCCTTTAATCTTTCCTTTAATCTTGCCTCCCTCTGCTCTGTCCGGCACTCTCCGTCTTTTACCCCCCCCCCCTCACCGTATCTTCAGAGCTCTCTTTGCTTGTGTCCTTATCAGATCTTCATCATGAGACTAATGTCCAGGAGATGGCCGATGGCTGCCATCCTGCTGGCCACTGCAGTCACTACTTCTGCTAATGCTGCTGCTGTGCTGGGTTCTAACGGCTTGCAGCAGCCGCTTGGAGCCGGCAAGCCGCCGTCGTCGCCGCCATGGGCTGCAGATGGGTCGCTTCTTGCGCCGTTCTCCTCCACTGCTCTGGTCGAGCTGCACAAGTCTCTGGTCGAGATCCCGTCCATCAGCGGCGCCGAGGGCGACGTAGCCGCCTTTCTGAAGCCGTACCTGCAGGCTCACGGCTTCACTGTCGAGCTGCAGCCCGTGTCGGCCGGCCGCTACAACGTCTTTGCCTACGTGGGCAGCCAGCGCCAGACGCGCGTCCTCGTGACCTCGCACATCGACACGGTCCCACCGTTTTGGCCGTATGAGCGCCGACCGGGTGCTGACAAGGATGACGAGATCTGGGGCCGTGGCACCGTCGACGACAAGGGCAGCGTGGCCGCACAGATCGTCGCTGTGTCGGCGCTGGCCGGGGCCGGCCGGCTGGCGGACGGCGACGTGGCGCTGTTGTTCGACGTCGGCGAGGAGAAGGGCGGCGACGGGATCCGCGCGGCCAACGAGCTCGGCCTCGCCTGGGAGGCTGTCGTGTTTGGCGAGCCGACGGAACTACGGCTGGCCGCTGGCCACAAGGGCGGCCTCGGCTTCAACATCTCTGCCCGAGGCCGCGCCGGCCACTCCGGCTACCCCGAGCTAGGTGTCAACGCCATCGATCTGCTAGTCCGCGGCCTCGCCGCCCTGGCCGCTGTCGAGCTGCCGCGCAGCAACCGATTCGGCCGCTCAACCATCAACGTCGGCACAATCACCGGCGGCGTAGCTACCAACGTCATCCCCGAGGAGGCCCACGCCTCCGTCTTCGTGCGCGTCGCCGCCAGCGATCCCGAGGCCCTGAGCAGGCTTATCGCAGAGGCCGTGCTCGCGGCCGTGCCCGAACTGCAACTGGACTTCCGGTACGGCGTCGGCCCCGTGGCCATCGACCACGACATTGAAGGTGCGTAGGACTTTTCGCGGTGCTCGAATACAGCATATAATACTGTTTATTTTTTGGCAGAAGTGAGGCAGCTGACATGTACATCTAGGCTTCGAGACTGTCATTCTCAACTACGGCACAGACATCCCGGGACTCAAGGGAGACCACAAGCGTTATCTCTATGGCCCGGGATCCATTCTGTCTGCGCATTCGGACCACGAGCACTTGAGGATATCAGACCTGGAGGAGGCAGTCAGGGGATACCAGACTATTATTACGGAACTTCTGCGCCGCTGAGGCTTCTGTATTCCGGACCACGCCCTAGCATACATGTGTATGACGTCATTGAGGTGTTGGGATGATCGTGCTGGTCTGGTCACGTGGATATGCTTACGTCACGGCGGCTGAGTGCTCACAGCACCTCGCATTGTACTGTACAAGCTCCAAGGCTTCCATCGTCCCATCTGTGCGGCACCATCTCCAAAATCCCTCTTTCTCCAATTTTAGACACGCAGAGTCGTGACGTGTTGCAATAGCTTGCGGTCCGGGCAGACGGACGTCAGACCACCGCAACCCCGCCCAGCTCTCAGGAAGCCCCACACGACCTTATTCCCGTAATCGCTCGTCGCTCTGAGGTCACGATGTCATTCTGCATCACAGCTATATTACTCCCCAGACGTCTCACGAGAGGAGACTTCTTTCTCTGTGACAGTACCCCCAATCACATCTCTCTCTCTACACATTAGTACAATGAGGGCCGCTAGATATTACGGAAAGGAGGACATCCGGATCGAGCAGGTACCCGAACCGGCTATCGGCCCGGGACAAATTAAAGTAAGCAGACAGTCAACAGCTGACAGCCGACAGGCAACAAGATATTCATTGCTACAGATTCTGACGTCCCGCTCAAGGTCGCGCCCGCCTTTGTCGGCATCTGTGGTACGGACCTGCACGAGTACCTCGGCGGCCCCAACTTCTGTCCCGAGAAGCCGCACGCCGTCACCGGCGAGACCATTCCCGTCACCCTCGGCCACGAGTTCTCTGGCGTCATCCGCGAGATCGGCCCCGGCGTCGATGTCGCCGGCCGCCACTTTGAGGTCGGCCAGCGCGTGTCCGTGCAGCCGACCATCTTCTGCAGCCACTGCGCCGCCTGCGCCGCCGGTGCCGAGAACGTCTGCCACGACGGCGGCTTTGTCGGCCTCAGCGGCGGTGGCGGCGGGCTCAGCGAGGCCGTCTGCGTCGCCGCCACGCACGTCTTCCCGCTGCCGGAGGGCCTGAGCCTCGAGGAGGGCGCCCTGGTCGAGCCGCTGTCGGTGGCCTGGCACGCCGTCTCTGCCGCCCCCGAGATCGGCCCGGAATCGGTCGTGCTCGTCCTGGGTGGAGGCCCCATCGGCCTCGCCGCCGTCCTCTGCCTCAGGGCCAAGGGCGTCAAGACGATCGTCGTCTCGGAGATCGCGGCCGCCCGCCAGGCCTTTGCGTCGCAGTTTGGTGCCGACCGCATCGTGAACCCGATTAAGGACGACGTCCTGAAGGAGGTGCTGGCGCTGAGCGATGGCAGGGGTGCAGACGTCGTCTTTGACTGCGCTGGAGTTCCTGCGAGGTGTGTCTTTTTTTTTTTTTCTCTTATCTCTTATCTTCTTTCTCTCTCTTCCTCAAAAAGCTAACTCATCGCAGCATCAAGAGCGCCTGTGAGGCCGTCAAGACCAAAGGAACCGTGGTCAACGTGGCGATCTGGGAGAAGCCGATCCTTTTCAACCCCAACTGGATCACATTCAAGGAGAGCTCGTACAAGTCTGTTCTCGGGTACCAGCCCGAGGATTTCAAGGCCGTGATTGAAAACTTGCACACAGGTCTGTTGCTCTTTCATATCCCTTCTCCGTCTTGTAGACTTCTCGCTCTGACTTTAGTGCTTCTCCTCAGGTGCCATCAAGGCCCATGGCATGATCACCGGCAAGATAAAGCTCGAAAATGTTGTCGAGGACGGCATCAAGAAGCTCATTGCGGACAAGGATAACCAGGTCAAAATTTTGGTCGACATTAGCGCATAGTAGTAAAGCAGTAGCGCATCAAGAAATCAAGAAATCAAGAAATCAAGCAAATGTACAAAGTTACTTGCACGTATGGTGCAGCGACCGTTATGCATTGACTAACAGAAAGACGCCGTCTTCAAGACGCTGCCGCGATCTGCATTTAGAAACTGTGCTTTAGCTCCACTGAAACGGCGCCGATGTTCTACCCCGCACATCCTGGAGGAGTCGCCCAGCTGAGCTTTATCTTAGCTGACCTATTCACAAAATAACTGATAGCTAAGCGATTGTCTAATCCACTAATTTCTACCTCTCACGTTGAGACCAGACTGAAAGGCAGCAACGATAATACAGGCACTCGCTCGATCTTTGCATCTTATGACAGAACCGACGAATAAACGGCCCTTTTGCCGACCGGACCAAATTGAAAAACTTACATCTCCGTCTCTCGCTCTCAAGAAGGCCACCCATCATGAGAGGAGACAAGCCGCAGGCCCCCCTCTCTCTCCCCAAACGGTGCCTACAGCCGGGTTTGCGCGCAAGATTGCAGGTATGCCTACCGAACTCTTCCTCTACTTCTAGATTTCTCTGGCACAAACTAACTGTTTTCTCAGAAAGTATCACAGGCCTCAAGCCTAAATACAGCGTGTACGGAACAAAACCCGTGCAATCGCGGAAACGGCATCTTGGCGCAAGCTCTCCCAACATCTCATCTCTTGCGAAGAATACAAGGCTGCCACAGAGAGACATACATGGGAGTAAGCATTCTATATTCCGGCAGAAACTACATCAAGATGCTTATATCTGGACGCAGGAACTGTACGGCGTAGCGCAAGGATCCGTGAAGGTTAAGTTACCGGTGGTAAAGATTCTGTTCGCTCATCGCAACCATTCCCAGGCGTGAGGCGCCATTACCGATGCAACCTAAATTGGAGGAGAGAGATATGTAGCCTAGAACTGAAGAGGCTCAGAAAGAGGAGGCTGCCATGACAGAGCCCGCTACGCTACTGTTGAAACCGCAAACTAACAATGACAGCGATGCCAAATACCCGCCAATTCGGACAAAATTGGCGCGAAAGAACTTGGCCAATTTCAACAAGAAGGCCAAGAATAAGGGACCTGAGGCATCAGAATCAAGCCTCCTTAGAAAGAACTTGCGAGTCTTCGTCAACGGAGACGACGATGAATACCAAGCCGACAGCAACCTCTGGCTTTACCGTGCAGGCTCGACATAATGGTATTCTCAACCCCCTCAGCTCCAAGGCGCCTGCAAATCTTGAGGAAATTCGAGGCCGGTATGCAAAACCTTGCGATACCCCTTCGCCTACGCAGTCAGAGTACAGGGAATACGTTGATACAGTTGGAGGAGCTGGCAATGAAGCGACACTAGTCGTTGAGATGAGCTCACGGTTACTGAAAACGTACGCAAAGGATGGCTACCATCGGTCGTTTAACCAAGCATTTACGTGATGGCCAGACAGCCAACGACGCCGGCAGCGTCACGCTCCAGTTGCTCTTCCAGATCATCACAGCCTGTGGATAGGTACACTTCTGGGAGCGGTAGCCAAAAACGAAACTCGTCGTCGTTGCAGACATCTTGTCGTGAAGCGTCCAAAGCAAAGAGCAACGGGGAGAGGTATTGAAAATGGGATACAGATGGCAGAGTTATCTGGCTTGAGGATGCTGAAGACGGAAATTGAGGCTGCTGTTTAAGCCCGCCAGTCGAGCCCTGAACGATGGCTACACTAGAGCGGGATATTCCAGTTGAGCACTGGCGGGCCGCGCCTGTCAGCGAGTGCAAGGAGGGCAGAACCCTCGATTGCAGTCAAATATAAATAATAGGCTTGGGGAGGGAATGCATTTCCTCCCCTTGTTTCTGCTTCTGTTTATGCTCGATATATATCTGTAATTAAACCAATAGCCTGTGGGCACGGTAGTGAGATACCATTCCGCAATGAACCCTAATTTGTCTTACTCTTTACTTGCACTTCTGTACAGTCTGAGATCAATTCGGACTTTGGAAATCCATGGCTTGTGTTTATGTGTAAGCTTGCCAACACGCCGATGTAGTTATTGGTCAAGATTCATTAATACGCTAGCTCCAACAGGGCATTTAGATACTGCCAGACGGTCAGAACAGTCGCTGTACTACGTCGACAAAGTACCTGCTGCCTGTTGTCTCTGCTGCCTATTTCTGCTGCTTTCAGCAACAGTCAACAGAAGGCAGACAAGATGGAATTCAAGCTTGCCCTGCTTCCGTTCGAGCTTCGCGCCATCATATGGCGGTATGCGATTCCCAACCGACGTGTCGTGAGTCTCATCTACGACTCAGACCAAGATCGATACTTCTCGTTCGGCACGCCCATCCCCAGCGTTCTTCACGTGTGCAAGGAGTCGAGAGCGATCGGACTGCAGGCATATAACTTCTGTTTTGGCACTGCATCGCACCCCGCGATCATTCCCTTCTGTCCTGACCGCGACATTCTCTTTTTTGACGACTGGCTGGGCAGCATTGAACACAACATAAAAGTCGACCCTCTGTGGAGCGCAGAAAGGAACAGAATCGAGAGAGTCGCGATAAATTACGGCGAAAACTCTGAGACGGGACATTACCAAAGACAAATTGTCGCTTCCTACATCGACTGGATGAAGACGTTATTCCCTCGGCTTCAAGACCTGTACTTAGTCATTCAAAACATCGATCCTTACGCAAAGGGAATCATCAAGTTTGTGGCGCCCGTGAAAGCTAGCTGCGAGTGGTGTCGTGTGTGCGATCTAAGGAATTACCTTGTCCCTGTTGTCGACATGTGTAGAGACCAGAAGCGTGTTGAGGTATACACGGTGCTGGCTGACCGAGGGGAAGGCCGTTTGTTCTTGACAGACTGCACGTCTTCTCAAAAACCATTCGCAAGCTCGTCTGGCTCACAGGAGTATGGTGTCGTCGGTCATGGCGACAATGGCGGCAATGACGATGACGACGACGACGACGGTAGCTGCAGTGACACAGAAGACGACACCAGCTCGAGTGTTGATACCTACACGATTGAGAAAGAGTTAAGCGATGATGATTTGGTGGCAGAAGTCGAAAGCCTCCGTCTAGATGAGAGGAGAGTACGACTAAGCTTAAAGTAAAATTAGCAAGCCCCCCCCCAAAAATAACACCTTAGCTACCTTGATGAAAACAAAGCCCAGTGCAGCTGCAACTTGAGCAGACCGACGTCACCGCTTTGACGAGCACATGAAAATCGGATCTTTAAGAGCCAGCTTTGATACTACAACCTACCACAGATGCGTACACATGGAACGCCGCGTATTAGTTTGTCTTTCACGCGACATCGCACATCACGACTTGGGAATATCAGCCTTACAGACTGTGAAAAGAGATTTCTTGTGGTCCGGCCGCCCATACGTTTCTCTCATACCTGACCTGAAGACTTTACTATCTGATTTTGAGCTACTGCAGAATATGCAGGCAGCGCCAGCAGCGGCTTTTGGGCTACTATTGGAATAATAAAATCAAGCATCAGGCAGGCAGAAAGCATATGCCAGTCTCATGAAAACAGCGTCCATGGTGCAGAGGCACATCGGCCACGCACAAAAAATAACATCGTATCCAAGTAGCAAACTATTCGTAAAGGCCCCCACGCCTTTTTATCTTCATCCCTCTCATAGAATGACTCCAATTGTTCGTACTCGATAAGAGTTCGAACCAGCAGATACGTGGTTATGTTCCTACGCAAGCTTCTACTGTTTCATGAATTGCCCATTTGCAAAGCCGAAAGAGAGCGGGGTTTGATGCGACAATGACAGCAATGTTAACGCTATAGATAGGACACCGACTGCGCATGGCTCATTGTCCGTTCTTTCACATCACAGCGCTTTCTGTTTCTTGGTCAATATCGAGCCGGACATCATAGGCAATTCAGCAACATGCTGAACAGTTGGTGATGAGCAGGCAAGTATTCAGGCGATTGCGGGGCAACTGATGAGAACCTGCTGGGCTAGTTCAGGGGCTGAGTTACATTACATAATTCACCGCAGGGACGTTTTTCCGACCGTCGGCACGGGTGACGTCGCAATTTGCGTATCGGTTTTGGCGCGGCTCCAAGGCACCAGAATTAAACCCCCCCAGCCACCGCCTTTGGCCTTGCCTACTCGTACGCTTTTACTCCCGAATCGATTGTCGCGCGACTTCCGGCAAGCTTCTGCAGCAGAAGCACAGCGTTGATTTTCATCTCGCGAGCGAAAAACTAGCCAGCTTGTTTCTTCTTTTTTTCCTAGACCTATTTCTGCTTTTCTTACCAACCTCGAGCTGCAGCTCTCTTCTCCGGATCATCCGTCACCCTTGCGGGCACCTCTGCCCATCATGGCGACCCAAGGCCACGTAAAGTATGGATAAGCTAATTGCTGGAAACCCCTTTCGGAGGACGTATTCATAGCTAACTCACTTTCTTTCTCCTTTGCCAGGACCGACAGGGAGCTTGCCATCAACATCCAAAAGGCGACCAACTCGGACGAGACAGCTCCCAAACGCAAGCATGTCCGCAGCTGCATCGTGTACACATGGGACAACAAGTCGTCCATCGCCTTCTGGGCGGGGATGAAAGTGTGAGTGGTGCAGGGTCATCAATGCCAAGTCGATGCGTGCTTTTTTTGTGTTCTGACATTGGGTGCAGCCAACCGGTGCTGGCCGACGAGGTGCAGACATTCAAGGCGCTTATCACGGTGCACAAGGTGCTGCAGGAGGGCCACCCGATAACGTTGAAGGAGGCGATGTCCAACCGGTCGTGGATCGAGTCGCTGAGCCGCGGTGCGGAGGGCATGCGCGGATACGGCCCGCTGATCCACGAGTACGTGCGGTATCTGCTGGCGAAGCTGGCCTTCCACTACGAGCACCCCAACTTCAACGGCACGTTTGAGTACGAGGAGTACCTCTCTCTCAAGCTGATCAACGACCCGAACGAGGGCTACGAGGTGATCTCAGACCTCATGTCTCTGCAGGACAAGATCGACACGTTCCAGAAGCTCATCTTTGCGCACCTGCGGTCGACGGGCAACGAGTGCCGGATCTCGGCGCTGGTGCCGCTTGTGCAAGAGAGCTATGGGCTGTACAAGTTTGTGACGAGCATGCTTCGCGCCATGCATCAGAGTGCGTGCTTTTTTTTTCCCCCCCCTTACATAAAATGTTGTTTGTATGCGAAATGAAACTTGACGGAGTGCTGACGTAAGCAACTGCAGCCACCGGGGACGACGAGGCGCTCCAGCCGCTGCGAGAGCGATACGACGCGGAGCACTACCGGCTCGTCAAGTTCTACTACGAGTGCTCGAACCTGCGGTACCTGACGTCGCTGATCACGATCCCCAAGTTGCCGGCGGACCCACCGAACCTGCTGGCGGACGAGGGCAGCGCGCCGGCACTTCCGGCGCGGCCAAAGCAAGAGATTGAGCGGGCGCCGTCGCCGCCGGTGGCGCCCAAGTCGGACGAGCCGGATGACATGTCGGAATTTTGGAAGACGGAGCTGGAGCGGCAGAACCAGGAGTTTGCGGACCAGCAGCGGGTGCTAGAGGAGCGGGCGCAGCAGCAGGCGCTGGCACAGCAGCAGGCGGCGCTGCGGGCGCAGCAGGAGTTTGAGGAGCAGCAGCGCAGCCTGGCGGCGCAGCAGCGGCGGGAGCAGGAGGCGCTGGCGGCGCAGCAGGCGCAGTGGCAGACGCAGGGGCAGCTGGCGGAGCTGCAGCGCGAGAACCTGAACGCGCGGGCGCAGTACGAGCAGGACCAGCTGCTGCTGCAGCAGTACGACGCGCGGGTCAAGGCGCTGGAGAGCGAGCTGCAGCAGCAGCTGGCAAACGCGGGGCGGCAGCAGGGCGCCAAGGATGACCAGATCAAGGCGCTGCAGGAGCAGGTCAACACGTGGCGGTCCAAGTACGAGGCGCTGGCGAAGCTGTACGCGCAGCTGCGGCACGAGCACCTGGACCTGCTGCAAAAGTTCAAGACGGTGCAGCTGAAGGCGGCGTCGGCGCAGGAGGCGGTGGACAGGCGCGAGAAGCTGGAGCGGGAGCTGAAGACGAAGAACTTGGAGCTGGCGGACATGATCCGGGAGCGAGATCGGGCGCTGCACGACCGGGACCGGGCTAAAGGGTCGAGCAAGGACGACTCGGAGCGGCTGCAGCGGGAGCTGCGACTGGCGCAGGAGCGGGCGGACAACTTGGAGCGGTCCAAGGGCAACGAGCTGTCGACGATGGTGTCCAAGTACCACCGGGAGCTGGCGGACCTGGAGGAGGCGCTGCGGCAGAAGACGCAAGCGCTGGAGGAGGCGCGGGGAGCAGCGCGTAACGGGTCGTCGGACCTCGAGCGGGCGCTGCGGGACAAGGAGGACGAGCTGGCAGTGTACAAGGCGGGGATGGACCAGGCGCTGGAAGAGCTAGAAGTGCTGAAGGAGGGGCAGTCGGCAGACCGGGAGATCGACTCGCTGGTGGTGGGCAAGCTGGACGACTTGGTGGACGCGGTGCTGGACGCGGCGGCGACGCGGGTGGACGACTCGCTGTACGAGCTCGACTCGACGCTGCACGCGGGCAACCCGTCGGCGATGCCGCCATACTTGCTGTCGCAGGTGGAGAAGGCGTCGTCGGCGGCGATGGAGTGCGCGACATCGTTCAACAACTACATTGCAGACGGGCCGAACACGGCGCCGACGGCGCTGGCGGAGCTGCCCAAGAACATCTCGACGCTAGCGAGCGCGGTAGCGGACCTGGTACCGAGCGTCAAGGGGATCGCGCGGCGGACGGCAGACGACGACAAGCTGGTGGGGGCGGCGCGGTTCTCGGCGCAGGCGACGGCGCGGTTCTTCCGCAACCTGCAGAGCTGGCGGCTGGACGGGCTGGACGCGCTGCAGAAGACGGACGTGGTGATCAACGGCAACAACGACGTGCAGCTGGCGCTGCAGGCGCTGAACAAGCTGGTGGACGTGCTGCCGCGCGGCTTCACGCTGGGCAAAGGCGGTGACCCGAGCGAGATCGTGGAGAAGGAGCTGGCCAAGGCGATGGGCGCGGTGCAGGCGGCAGCAGCGCGGCTGGCGGCGCTGCGGAACAAGCCGCGGGACCCGTTTGCGGCGTACGAGGTGAAGGTGCACGAGGCGATTCTGGACGCGGCGGCGGCGGTGACGTCAGCGGTGGCAGAGCTGGTGCGGGCGGCGACGGCGGCGCAGAACGACATTGTGCAGGCGGGCCGGGGCGCGTCGTCGCGGACGGCGTTCTACAAGAAGAACAACCGCTGGACCGAGGGCCTGATCTCGGCGGCCAAGGCGGTGGCGGCGTCGACCAACACGCTGATCGAGACGGCCGACGGCGTGCTGGCCGGGCGCAACAGCCCCGAGCAGCTGATCGTCGCGTCCAACGACGTGGCCGCGAGCACGGCGCAGCTGGTGGCGGCCAGCCGTGTCCGCGCCGTCGGCGGCATCGCCAGCCGCACGCAGGAGGGGCTCGAGACGGCCAGCAAGGCGGTGGGCGCGGCCTGTCGGGCGCTGGTGCGCCAGGTGCAGGCGCTGCTGCGGCCGTCGGCCGAGGACGCGGTGGACTACTCCAAGCTGGGGGCGCACGAGTTCAAGGTGCGAGAGATGGAGCAGCAGGTGGAGATCTTGCAGCTGGAGAACGCGCTGTCGGCGGCGCGGAGCCGGCTGGGCGAGATGCGCAAGATCTCGTATCAGGAGGAGTAGGTGGGGGAGGGCGAGGAGAAGAGGGGAGGTGGGAGGAGAGAAGGGGAAAGGAGATGTGAGTTGAGGACAGGAGAGGAGAGGACAGGAGTGCCCTCGAGAAAGTGGACTTTTGAGATGGGAAACGAGGATGCGAGCAGTCGAAGAAGAGGTTCGAATACCTCATTTTGCGGGCATGCTCACACCTCATTGCTCGCATTCTCATCCACTCGCATTCCCATCTCTCTCTGTCAGTTTTATTTTTTAGTCCCAGAGAGTTGTATATAAGAACGGAATCAAGCAATGCCACCGATGGATGGTGGCCGTGGGATGGAGGTTGTGTGTGGGTAACTCGTGATCTGACCCGTGACTGACCGTGACTAATCTTAAAGTCAGTGTCTCGTGATCGCCGTCTGATAGCCGTCTGGACAAAGCCCACCTGCCAAATCCGGCGAATAGATACTAGCAAGAGCTGTCCGGAACGGGAAAGAGGGGCAGTCCGTTTGGCAGCCGTTGGCAGCCGTTGAAGTTTGACGACAGCACTATTACGAGTAAGTCACCCATCTCCCCCCTCCCACCTCGTCACTACACCTCGTCACTACACTTCGTCACTGCTTCGGCTCCTCTTCGCCTCAGACCTTTCTCCACTTTAATTCTTGCTTGCATTTGCTGTACCACAATTGCGAGGCCATGCGACGAGGGGACGTCGACGTCTCCGCCAGTTACCCTGGCAATTGGCATTGTCTAGCGGCAGGGCGAATAGAGGTGTATTAGCGAGACGACAGTGTGGAAGAAGCGGTGAAAGAGTGGGGGTTAGTGAAGAAAGTGATTCGCTGGACGAGGTGGTGGCGAGAGCGGGTCCCCTCCCTCAGCCTTCTTTTTTTTTTCATACTTTCTCTTTTTCTGAGGGGGGGGGGGG
>JRUC01000203.1:0-30996 GCA_000806385.1 Leptographium procerum
GTCTGGGAGCTGGCCGGCTGCTTGTGTCGCTGCAGTTGCTGTGGTTCCTGCTGTTACGGTTTCTGCCTCGGTCTCTGTCCCGGCCAGAGGGCTCTGCTGTGCGACCGGCAGCTTTGCGGGCAGGGGCTTTCGGTGGATGGGGCTGGACCGCGGCTGGTCGGAGCTGGACCGCGGCGAGGAGCTGCTGCCGTGGTCGCGGCCGCCAGTAGCAGCAGAAGCGGAAGGGGCAGGCGGCGAGATCAGGAGGCTGTCGCTGGGCTGGTCGAGGTGGATGTAGTAGAGGGCGTTGGCAATGTCTTCAGCGGTGACGTTTTTCCGCTGGGGTTTGAGCGTGGAGAGGATAATGTCTGGGGCTGTCAGCTACCCCATGAGGATACGAGGAAGTGACCGGTGATAGGAAGTCATACCTCGTGTGCCCGGAACGCGGGATATGTAGAGGGTGAGTGGCTCGCGCTGCCTCTCGGTCGGATTGTGAGGATATTGCGGCGGGTTGGCGGCCAGCTGGTTGAGCTCCGACAGCGACGTCGCGGGGACGGCCATTGCAGCTGTGGGAGAGGAGGACGGGAAGGAGGGTGGAGAGATGAACAGGAGAGCAGGAGGGAAAGGACAATTCTCTGTATTTTGCCAAAGCTAGACGTGTCCAACGTTGATCAGAGACAAGAGAGAGCTGCTGGACGACGGCCAAACGAGTAGCTGCAACGGCATGGCGATGTCGATGTTGTCGACGATGCAGGACCACGGTGTTCTTTTTCTGCGTGCTTTCTTTCTCTCTCTCTCTCTCTCTCTCTCTAACTGTCTTTTGATCTGTGTCCTCTTGCTGATGATGGGTGCCGTCTAGCGGGACGCGAGGCTGCCTCAAAGCGAGTGCTTTCCCAGCTTGGTTGGGCAACCTGAGTCTGGAAGGTGGTTGATATTTTCTAGTTTTATTTTTGGGCACCTTTTTTAGCTGCTAAAGGACGCCGTAGCGGCAAAAGGCGTCGTCACTCTTCAGGCTGTGACGCGGGGCGGTGCAGAGGGGGGGGGGGCAAGGAAAGCTGGACGCGCTAGTTACCTAATCGGGAGAGAGATGCGATTTTCAGCGGTGTAATGGCTTTGCAGCTTTTGGCGGCCTCTGACTCTGACACGTACGACGAGGAAATATTGATGTTTTCGTACAGCTTTATCTTTCGCAATCGCTTGACTACCCCCGGTGACAACAGAACCCAGCGTAGTGAGAGTCAGACACCTGACGAGCCGCTGGGCATTGGATCGAAGGCCTTCTAGTATTTGCACAACAGGCTTGTTTTGTTGAAGCCCTGGGACCCCTAGCACAACACGCTCGAACCCCTAAAGGAAGTCTGCCCTACAGGCATTAAAAATCACCACCACCGTCGTCATCGTTATTATCTATCGCAATTGACACTTCGTCTCTAGCAGCTATGAACAAGCACTATGGACCCTCGGCTCGCAACGAAGACTAAACCTAATACGTACGCTGATGTGCTTGCTTCCTTCAGCGGTGGCCTCCTAGATCTCTTTGAGCTTCTCTTATATCTCACAGTATTTCTCTCATTGCGCCAACGCTCTCTTGGAGGCAGCAAACTCATCAAATACGAGTACTCGTACAAGCATTGAACAGCTGCCCGTTCCGCCTTTCGTGCTCTCCCACATGTGACTCCATTCTGTTCGTATCTCTTCCATGGCTAATGCCCTCTTTGTCGTGGGCCCACAGTCAGCTGTCGCAGGTGTCGCCACGCCGTTTATGCGTTGCATCCTGGTCGCCAGGGGTACGAGCAAGGCGACGGAGATCCGAGCCCAGATCTGCAGACGACGACGATGAGCTCAACGAGAAAACCCCACTAACCCTGTTTTTTTTCTGACCGGCAGATGGATGGACCTGTGGGCTGACGCGATCTCTCTGTGACTGCTCTTCCAGTCTTCCCACCACCCTTGTCGCCCCATTCTTTCCGGCCGTGCCTCACGACTCTTGTTCAATGCACAAAACAATCGTACTCGTAATAACCACCCTTGTCGTTTATCTCTCTCCACAAAATCAGCCTTGATCAGTCATGGCCCACTCTCTGCCGCCTGGAGCGTGGTTAGGATGCAGAAGATGCTTATGCATCGACGGGCCGTATGTTGCCACAATTTATGCGGGAACGAGGCAGCGATATCTGCGAGTTGATCGCTATTCGTATCTCACTGTACTCGTATATCAGGCCACACCCAGCCTAGAGAAACTTGGGTAAGATAACCTTCGCGGCATCCTCTCAGCTATCAAAGTTCGATTTTATCTGCGTCGTTGTCTGCATGAAGTTTGGCAGAGCATAGCATTCGCATACAAACATACACAAACCCCTCCACCATCCGCCATGTTCTCGACTCATCCTAGCAGCGGCCAAAGGGGCGGCAGCAGGCCGGACCGGCCGTTCAGCGGCAGCAGCCATCGCCACAGTAGAGACGAAGACTTCCACGTGCACTCCATCCGCCCTGACCGCGACGAATACCAGCCACAAGCGTCAGCCGCCACCGCCGCTGTAGCAGCAGAGACCCTCCTGCGCGTCGTCTCGGCTTGCCTGGCCAGCGCCGCCGTCAGCACCAGCGCCGTGACCCAGCTGCTAGTCCGTGCCACGAGCCCGCCGGCGTCCGTGTCGGGCAGCAGCAGCCGTCTGGATAGCGATCTTAGCTGGGTCATCGGCGCCCCGGTGGGCGCTATCGCCACAGCCTGGCAGCTGGGGCGGTTGCTCTTGTTGCTGTTAGCGAGTAGGGGGAGCAACGACCACCATCGACGTCGCCCCGTCTTGCTGCTCATGGCCGACGTTCTGATGGAGATGCTCCTGGGCGTGGGTGCGGCCGTCTGCGCGGTTCTGGCCGGTTTCCAGGCGTCTCGCCACCAGTCGTTCAACCGGAAGCACGGCGGGGCTGCCAGTCCCCGGGCGCGGTACCGCGACGTGGGTCCGGATATTGCTTTGACCGTCCTGCTGGGACTGCTGATGTACGTAATAGCACTTCCGTTTCTCTCTCTTCACCCCACGCTGACTCAATAGGCTGTCGAGCTTTGGTGTCCTGTGCCTGGCGCTGGCCGAGGCCAACCGGAGGCGGCGCAGTTGCGGCAGCAGCAGTAGCAGCAGGAGCAGAAGGGACAGCAGCAGCTCGAGCGTGATCGAGATCATTCCAAGATAATGTCCATACTGAAATAGTTGTATAACACATAATCGATACAGCTGTTGTACAGATATTCGAATCGCAGTGAGGTGCAGCCCGTCTGCTGAGACCACGCAAGCAAAAGTAGCACGTATTAATTCGTTTCAACCCTCGTCCATCGTTTTCTCTCTTCTCTCTTCTCTCTTTCTCTTTCTCTCTCTCACACAAGCTCTTTCATTCATCGTCCCCACACCCTCGTTACCCCTAGACAGATGCAAAGACCTCTTGCGTGTGTGCATAGACTGTCTCGGCCATGCCTTTTGTCCGGTACGGGACGGCCGTTTCGTTTAGCCGCAGCGCGTCACCGTTCCAGTTGAGGCGATAGGCGCCGCTGGCCACAGTGCCGTCAGCGCCGGCCACGGCGGTCTTTGGTGGGCTACCGCTGTCGCCAGCTCCGGCCGGGTAGTACTCGGACGACGCCAGGAACAGCAGCCGCTGGCCGCATTCGGTGTCGGGCACGGCCAGAAACCGAGCCAGTGGCGCGATCAGCCGCCACAGCAGCTTGGCCCAGCCCGGCAGCGGGCTCTTGTTGGCCAGGTCTGTCACCACGTACCCTGGGTAGTAGTGCGCGAGGGCAAGGCGGCCGGGGTGGCGGGCCGCCAGGGCCTCCATGAAAAAGGTGGTGAACAGAGCGTACTGTCCGCCGCGCACGCGGATGCCCTGGTTCTGCGGCTGCCGGAGGCCGAGGTCGGACTCGATGATGGCACCCTCGATTCTAGGGTTGTACACGGACACGACGTGGCCGGGAGAGGTGTTCTCTGCCGTCAACAGCGGCAGCAGCCGGTCGACGACGCGCATGCGCCCGTAGTAGGTGAGCGCCGACACAAAGTCGAGGCCCTCGGCCGTCTGCTGCGACTGCAGCGAAAGCACACCTTGCGAGGCCACCAGCAGGTCGATATGCGGAGCACGCTGGTCCTTACGTGCTGCCGCCGTCTCGGCCGCGATGATGGCCTCGCAGACGCGGTCGACGTCGGCCAGCAGGCTGAGGTCGGCGGCCTGCACGAACTCGTAGTGCCCGTCCGCATAAGCGGACCGGCAGGCGGCGATCAGCGCCTCGGCGGCGGCCTGGGAGCGTCCGACAATGTACACGCGCAGGCCGCGTGCAGTCTGGGCCTGAGTTTGGGCCTGGCCAAAAGTGGTGGCAAGGCCTAGTACGCCATTAGCGCCGACGCCGGCAGTACCGCCGGTGAAGACGGCAACAAAAGGGCGAGAGGAGCTGGTGCGGGCGGCGAGCGCCAGAGTCGTGGCTTCGACGACAGACAAGGCAACCATTGTGTGGCCTGGTGGTGGAGGAGCTGCTGGGAGAAGAAGTCTAGGTGCAGATGTACCTTGTGTGTTATATCTTTGAAGATGCTTGCTTGTCCATAAGTCGGCGTTTTAATAACAGGAAAGAATGACGTCTTTTATTATTATTTAGTAGGATAAAAAGGGACAACCACATTTGTCAGACGCATCGTAGCACAAGCTCGTCCTTCACCTTTCACCGTGGCCATCATCGCCACCAACAGCAACCGGACTTTGCGGGTTCAACTCCGCCAGCTATGCCGTAATGGGAAGTTAAGGCTGCATCCTGCACGAGTCCGAGGCTATGTCCGAACTGCTTGGTCCATGCAGAAGATAAGACCTGTCTAAGACGACAATGTCTAAAAAAAGGGATCTACGCTGTTATCGAATTTCAAGAAGCGTTGCTTGTCTCAATGAGAGAAGTCCTGTTGCTGTGATTGGGTACTACTACGCGATGAGAGGAGCCGAATACTTTACAGAACTCGGCAGAGGCGTTTAGCCAGCAAGCGGAGATAACGCACGCTGCAGTAAGACGCGGTCGATACGGTGTGTTCTAATGTAAAGCTGAATAATGTGACTCGACAACAGCTAGTCACAGGATGTTTCTAGCCTTACATTATTCATTTAACATGCGGTTGTAAGATATATAGCTTTGCCCGTCTAAAGACTCTCCTCTCTTATTATTGGCTATCAGCGGTTGCGTTGCATACCACTTAAACTTTTGCTATGCCGGCAACTGGTTTTATTGTGTGTGTATAGATGGCTTATGCAGGCCTTTTCATTTCGAATTATGTATGCTCTGTCTACCTAAGTTCCGGCTGGTCCAGACCAGTCTCGCCGCGCTGCTGAGCGCGCTCACGCGCGGTCCTCTCCAGGCTGGCCATCTTGTAGTCATGCTGTCTCCTCACGGTGCTCAGAATATCTAGGACATGGTGAGCCTCAACCTGTATGTCTCTACTACTGGTTTGGGCCTGGGAGCTCGTTTTATTGTCTTCGCCAGGGGACAACTCAGCGTTGATAGCACCAGCATCGGCCACGGCAAGGCTCTGTTGCACATCTGTTCCATTAGGTCTTGGTTCTATTATCTAGAAGTAAGGAAAGAAAGACAGAAGCCAAAGAAAAAGAAGAAAAAAAATACCCGCCATTGATAATCTGCCGGCCGTTGGTAATACATAACGCCTCGTCCATTGTGGCCTAGGCCTCGATGGCACCGTGCAAAACATCATAGCGCCGCAAGGCATCTTTAAGTAGAGTGCGGACCAATCGGTTGATGACATGAAGAAATATTGCCTTCTCATATTATAGTAGCAGTAGTACTCCGTACAAATACATATCGATATAGCAAACACTTATCATACAGCTCTCCTCTATCTCTCGTACGTCTGCTGTCCTAGTTCTTTCTCTTTCCATTGACTATGCGGTCCGTCAGCAGGCCTACGGCTGCCGCCTCCACGGTGTGCCGCTTCGACTTCACGTACGGGTCTTTATCACGTGCGGTGTCTATCACGGCAGAACCCAGCGCCGCTGTGGCCACCCGCCCGCCTTTGTTGCCGCTGGCCCACGGCCCCGGCTCGTTGCGGACGCGAAATGCCTCGATAGCGCCGGCCAGCAGCGCTGCCTTCATCACGTGGTGCATCTCCTTTTCGTTGCGCCGGTCAGAGACGGACCTGTCGCTGCTGCGGCTTCTGCGACTTTCGTGGCTCTCGTGGCTGCTTCCGTGGGTCCGTGGCCGCGAGGGCAACCGCGAGTGTCTCGAGCGGTCCAGAGATGTGTACCGGTCTGCAGATGCATAACGGTCTCGGTCATGGCCGTGGCTGCGGCTGCGACCGTGCTCATGGTGACTGTGTGATCTATGGCTACTGTCGTAGACGTCCATAATCACTGCTTGGGAGTTTGTGTATTTCTTGTGTCGGGTTTTGTTTTCAATATCGTTTGTTAAGAGAAGAAGGAAATGGCCCCAATATTCACTCCCGCCGTATTGCGTGCTCATCTATATAGATGCCAAAATATCGGTGGCAAAATCCGTAATCCGGTGTTTCCTGTGAGGTGTATCAGTTGATGCACCATCTCGATTCTGGCAGCTTCGCGGCCGACGTGACGTAATCATGCATGAAAAACCAGCCCGCTTTGGCAGAGGATGCAACGCCAACGCCTTAAAAATAGAAGCATGGCGGCACAGCCGGGTTTGCCCAAAACGGCCCGTCGAGAGCTGTCAATCATGTGGCTGGAAAACAGGCTTCCTCGTAGGCGTTTTGCGGAGAAGTCGCAACTCCCGTTACGTGAAGGGAGCAACGCACACAAACAGGGAACTGCGCGCACGAATTCAGATAAATTTAGACAAACTTGATTTCGACACTCATGACATTCAAATAAGTAAAATGACTGGATCATTGCCTGAAACGACTCTTATCTGGCACTTGGTTGATTTTTGTAAGTATCATGACAAGAGGATGACTGCTATTTAGGCTGCGACCAAAGCAGCCACCGGATCAGTAATTTTGGGTGCACTGCACTTGTCTAATGGGCTTTAATAGCTACGTTGTACCATTGTTGTAAACTTTGCAACGGGTAGTGATCCTTATATGCTGTGTAAGAATAAGAGACGCTTGATTAATTGTATTTCAAATAAATTAGGCGTATAAATCCCCTCACGTGGCATTCCTACTCGATGCAAAAATAAAAACAACCATGAAAGAAATCATAGTTCGGTCATACTAATAAACACTTCCTCGTCCTACACCTCATTTGTGTGAGGTGCCTCAGAACACATGATCCCGTGCACGTAGCACTTCATCTTCTGACCAACTAAATAATTATAGACAACGTACTGGTCTGGCCAGGACGTGGCTGCTGCTGTCGTTGTCACTGACGCCGCTATTGCCGCGCTTGTCACCTCTTGAGTCACTATTTGAGCTCCCACCTTTGCCGCTGTTTTCTGCAGGGCAACTGCTGGGGTCACGACTCGCGATGATGGCCGGGGCCTCTCATGCGCTCTTCTTTTCAGCCCCTCTCCCATTTCTTCTTCTTACTCTGGTGGTGGCGTCCCGGGATAACGCACGGCCCCTGCTGGAATCGGCACGACAGCCTTGTCTGTATAGATGTGTTGGGCCGCAGCCCAGTCCAGCCCCGACACGATGACGCCGCCCTTGACGCTGACGGTGGCCGCACCCGTGCCGTCGGCCTCGATGGCGTGGTGTAGCAGCCGCGACCCGCAGGCGGTGCAGAAGTAGCAGTTCATGTCGCGGCCGCTGCGACAGCGTGAGCCCGGCCGCCGATACACGCTGATCTTGGCGCGTACGGCTGGGGCCAGCGGGATGATGCCCTCGGCCGGGAAGATGGCTGATGTGCCGTAGGCAGAGCTGCTCTGGTGCCGGCACTCTTCGCAGTGGCAGTGGTAGACGGCCAGTGGCTGAGCCGCGGGCAAGCGCAAGGAGACGGCGCCGCACTGGCAGATGGCTTCCATTAGGGAGACGATAATGTGTGGTGCAAAGGTAGGGGGGGTGTGTGGTTGTATCAAGGTGCTGTGAGTCGACAGCCGGGCCGGGAGAGAAGAATGTGGGGAAGAGGACAGTGTAAAACAATGTGCACTGTACGAATGGCGCCGAATGGTTGGTCAGCATGGACGGCTGACTACCCCCCGCTATCTACAGCGGTCGCGTCCAGGGCATCCCCGCAGATTTGGAGGACTCATACGCTAATAGACGACGGTACAAGTCCTGTAATGCTTGTGTTCACTATCCGGCAATGGTGTCGTGTTGAGCGTAAACGCCGAAAACGGCCATGACGGCCCGGGTCAGATAAGACAAAAACGTCGCTTGCATCATTTGATAAGGCCTTTCGCCATTGGAAAGGAGAGCGGAAAGGTAGGAAAGAAAGGCAGGAAGAGAATTCATAGAGGTCGACATAGAGGTCGATACAGGTCGACAAAAATTGACACAAAACCGAGAACGTCTATCCGTCTTGCACACTCTCCATCATGGCCTCGCAGGTCACCGCCCCCGCTCCCGGTCTCGCCGGCGACGTGTTGCTCATCTTTACTATGACGCCGAAGAACGGCAGTGTCTGGCCGGACCCGGACTGGATTGCGGCCACGGAGGCGCGGTTCCCGGGCCTGCGCGTGCGCTGGCTGCCGCACGAGGACCCGGTCACGGGCAAGCCGCGCACGACCGAGGAGCTGCCGGCTGAGGTGTGGGAGGGCGTGACGCTTCTGTGCTCGTCGTGGCCGCCACCAGCGCGACTAATTCCGCACGTACGCTTCATCCAGGCACCGTCAGCCGGGGCGGACCGCTGGCTGCAGCACGAGGCGTACAAGGACCCGAGCGTGACGCTGTGCACAGGCAACGGGACGCATGCGTGAGTTGGTGGCGGGGAGTTGGAAGAACACAGAGGAGAGAAAACGCACAAACTGACCTGTCTAGAACACAGATTTCCGAGTGGGTGATTGGGGTCTGGCTGATGTGGCAGCACCACTTGCTGGCCTATGCCGAGTACATGAAGACGGGTAGCGGCTTTGAGAAGCAGAAGGAGCACGATGCCCTGGAATCGACCGGATCCCGAGTGTGAGTGGCAATCGAGCTTCAGAGGGAGAGAACAGAGAAGAAGACGAAAGAAACAAAAAAATAAACTGACAGCTGCCTAGTGGCATCCTCGGCTACGGCGCTATCGGCCGCCAGGTCGCCCGCCTGTGCACCGCTCTCGGCATGGAGGTGTATGCGTACACGCGCACAGAGCGGGCCACGGCGGCAGCGCGCCGCGACGAGAGCTTCCGCGTGCCGGGCACGGGCGACCCGGCCGGCGAGCTGCCGGCCCGCTGGTTCCACGGCGACGGCGCGGCGTCGGTCAATGCGTTTTTGGCCCAGGACCTGGACCTGCTGGTGGTGGCGACGCCCCTGACGGCGGCCACGACGGGGCTGCTGGGCCGGGAGCAGTTTGGCGTGTTGGAGAACTTCCGACGACGGAAGGCATCAGCCGGCACCTACGTGGTCAACATTGCGCGCGGCGCCGTCATCGACACCGGGGCGCTGATAGAGGCGCTCGAGAGCGGGCAGATTGCGGGCGCGGCGCTGGACGTGACGGAGCCGGAGCCGCTCCCATCGGACCACGCGCTGTGGCGGGCACCCAACCTGTTGATCACGCCGCACGTCAGCTGGCAGAGCCAGAAGCGATGGCAGCGGGCGATCGAGATGCTGGAGCTGAACCTGGGGCGGCTGGCGGCGGGGGAGCCGCTGGTCAACGTGGTGAACAAGGAGCACGACTACTAGGAGACTAGGGAACGAATATTAGGGATGGTCGCCAATTAGAGAACTGGAGAATGACTACAAGGGAGGACTTGTACTGGGAAAGCACCAGCTGGGGAGAGCAATAGACGAGAGTGGGGAGAAGAGGCCGGGGAAGAGTGGGGAGGGTGGGATTTGCGACTGGCTGCAGCATTAAAGACAAGAGAGATAAACTAGACTTGACTAGACTCCAGGCGGGAATAGACGGCGTCGTTCACCTTCGGGCTGTTGCCGGACTGCCAGCACTCGCAGCTGTCCGCGTCAGGGTCCCCGCAGAAGATGGGCGAATGTTTAATCCGCGTCTGCACTGCGAAGGCAGGACTGCAAATAATGCGCGGATGGTTTTAAGTAACCAGCTTAGGCCATGATGGCTGTCTCTGACCAAAGCACGCTTTCTAAAAGGCATGCTTTCAACAGAATACACCCAAAATGCCCGAGGGAATCATCCAGCAGATACAAAAGTCCGGCAAGCGCGAGGGCACATACTATGAGCCCGTACCGGCCACCGTTCCTCCCGAGACCCGCCGCCTGTTTGAGGAGTATGTTGGGCTCGCACCGGACGAAGTGATTCCGTATCTGGCCGAGTTTGTGCGTCTTTTCTCTGGTCTGCGATGTTTTCATTGTTCTTCCCATCTCCAACTTCTCTCTCGTCCTCTCGCACCCTAACAGTTCCAGCGTGACCGACTCTGGGACGTCTACCCGTGGCCCTGCGTCGGCCAATTCAAGTTTGTTTCCCTCACGCTGTACCGGCAGCCGTCGTATGGCCGGATCGTCGACATAGTCCGGCGCGGCGGTCGCTACCTCGACATTGGCTGCGCCGCCGCCCAGGACCTGCGCTACCTGATGCTCGACGCGGCTGCTGGCACTGAAGGCAAGACCCCGGCGGACATGTCGGCCAACTCGTTCGGCCTCGACCGCATGGCCGGCTACATCGACACGGCCTACGACTTCTTCCGTGATCGCGAACCCGCTCGCCTGCAGACGCGCTTTATCGTCGCCGACCTGTTTGACCGCCGCCCCGACGGCCCCGTCGAGCCGCTCCTACGCGGCTCCGTCGACGTGCTGCACGCCGGCATGATCGTGCACGTCTGGGACCTGCCCGGCCAGATCCGCGCCTGTGAGCGCATCGTCGAGCTTCTGGCGCCGCGGCCGGGCGTGCTGGCCGTTGGCAACAACGTTGGCCGCCGTGAGGGCCGCGCCGGCGACTACGTCGGGCCCGAGGGCACCATCATGTACAAGCACGACGCGTCTAGCTTCCGGGCCATGTGGGCCGAGGTGGGCGCCCGCACGGGCACGCGCTGGGAGGTGCGGACGCACAACGACGACGTCGTCGGGCTCAACGGCGAGACGGCGCACTGGGTCGACCTTGATACCAGCCGGCTGTACTGGGAAGTGGAGCGGCTGTAGGGGGGAGTGAGTGTGTAGAGAAGAGGGGGTATAAGTGGCTGCAAGGTGGCTTAAGTCAGCAAGCTACCAACGGCAAATTGCATTGCTGGCCACTACACACTCTGGTCGGAAAACAGGGAAGACGTGCTATAACGAGTTGCTTTCATAATGGCCATGCTGTTTTATTGGGGCATACTATTTGTTAAAGGTGTCTTATACTTAGCTTGTCAAGCTCTGTAATGCCACACACTGTCTAAGCCTCCACTAGCGGGTGAAAGACCAGCTTGCAGCACATATCGCGCGGCCGTGATGTCAGCAACTGGTCGGCCATGTCCATGGAGTAGTGCATATCGTCTGCCAGCGTGGTGCGGTAGCGAGAGTAGACGGTGTGGAGCAGCGAGCGCATCTCGACCATAGCGAGGCTGTAAGAGGAGAGATATGTTAGAAAGTGGAAAGAAATAAGAGAGAAAGAAAGAAGAAAGAAAGAAAGAAGGAAAGAGATAACCCACTTCTTCCCGATGCACATGCGCGGACCCGCGCTGAAAGCAAACATGTTGCGGCCGCGGGCGGTAGCCCCGTCGGCGGCAAGCCAGCGCTCGGGCAGAAAGCTGTCGGGATCGGCAAACACGGCGTCGTCGAGCCGGTGCAGCGTAAACGACTGGCAGCTGACGACGGCGTGAGCTGGCAGCCGATAGCCGTCCACGGAGCAGCCGCCGGGAGGGACGCGGCGCGGCAGCGGCAGCGTGCCGGGCGCCCAGAGCCGCAGGGCCTCGCTGATGACGGCGTCGAGATAGGGGAGCGAGTGGAGGTTTGCCCCTTTGCTGGTGTTTTCACTCGTGTTTCCTCTCTCTTCTTCTTCTTTCTTTTCTTGTTCAATGCCCCCCAACTCCGCCGTTAGCCGCGCCATGCGCGCCGCGTTGTGCGGCTGCGACAGCTCGTACAGCAGAAAGCACAGCATGTCGCCCGTCGTGTCGATGCCCGCGCCGATGTGGTCCAGGCACTCGGCCACCTTCTCCGACTGCTCCAGCTCGTCGTCGCCAAACGCCTGCAGCCGCGACCCCAGCGTGAGCGCCGACAGGTCCGGCCGCCGCATGCATTCCCACGCGTACTCGCTGATCCGGCTGCCGCCTTTGAGACTGGGCTGGCGGAGGTGGTCATAGAGCCCGGCCAGGCGGGGAAAGTAATGGTGGAGGACGAGCGCTGGAGACGAGGAGATGTCAGCACGTGATCTCAACACCACCATCACCACTACCCACAACCCTCACTCACTCCGTCGGCTGTCATGGTACGACATGATCTGCACCATGCGGCCGTCGTCGCCGCCTTCGATAGAGCGAGTACCGTGCGGGTCAAAGCACATGGCCGTCACACAGTCGAGCGCGTAACAGTGGAGGTAGAGCTTGAAAGGTCAGCAGGCGAGGAGAGCAGACTGGAAGAGCGACAGCCGCTGCTCACATAGACGTCGGCGCTGGTCGTCTTTGTGCACTGCCGCACAAAGGCATCGGCCCGCTCGCCGATCATGTCCAGTACTGACTGGCGAAGCACGCTCGTGTTGGAGTAGCGGTCGGCAAAGCGCTTCTTCTTCTCCCGGTGCTCGTCCTTGTCCAATGCCGTAAACAGGTTTCTGATTAGTCAGTCTCTCTCTCTCTTTCTCTCTCTCTCTCTCTCTTTCTCTGTCTTTTTGGGGGGTTTCTCTGTCTCTCTCTTCCTCACCTCTTACCCCCCTGCTCAAATAGAGAGTACAGCTCTGTCTTGGCTAGGCCGCCGCCGGCGACGTAGATGTCACGCACGGCTGTGGCAGACGCAAACGATGCCTCGCCGGGGGCTACTCGGACGGCGGGCCCGTAGCGGACATGCAAGCCGTGAATCCACAGGCGCTTCTGGCCCTGGAACTCGTGGTAGATGAGCACGAGGCCGGTCAGGTTGGTGTACCAGGGCCCCGGCAGCCGGCTCATGGGCGCAAAGACGAGCCGGTACATCAGCCATGCGGCCAGGACGAGGACCACGAGGCCAGCGGCTGCCGTCCAGGTCGACGGGCCGGCGATCAGGGCAAGCGAGTCCATGCTGGCACAGAGTCGTCTAGTCTTGTCACAAGTAGGAGCGATGGAATCAAGTTGCGAGGCATGCTATGTAGAATACGCATTTGGGCTTAATCTTCCTCCTCGACTCGGTCGAAGAATTCTCACCATCCCCAAAAAGAAAGTGTACGCGATGAATGAATGCCCTCGCCGGCGTCGTGAGAGATAAAAACGATAAGCCCGGAGGGACCCGTGACAGAAGCAATCTAAAAATCAAAAAGAACGCCCCCCCGGACACTAGGACCAGAAGGGTAAGTGTAAGAGATGCTGGGGAGACCCAATCACGCCCTATCTCCCGGGACTAAGCCGCAATCGAGTTTTCGCCCTGATTGGCCCCGCGACAAGCTGCTTGGCAAGGGTCCTTTGGGGAGGGGCCTTTACTCATAAGTCGAACAAATCTGGTCTCGGACGTAGCGTGCAACTGATACGGAGCGCAATGGCCAAGCAAAACGTGGTTGAGCAGAAAAGAAAGAGGCCAAGACCGAGAGATATGGCCTTATGGGCCTTGTCGTAGTTAGATTGCTGCGGCCCACAGTCCCAGACAGCCTCCGCGGAGAGGGTTTGCGTGAGTACATAAGAGAGCGTTCGCCGATCTTGCTTGTGGTCTGCTTCGTTTGGTGTTTGGTAGTGTTCGTCCGTGTCTGTAATACCACACAAAGCCGTCCATCCATCACAGCCTTTCTCTGCACGATGACAATCGACGAGAAGCTGTCGGCCGGCAGCGGCAGCGACGAGCCCTGCGTCCTGACCAAGAAGGCCGCCAACAACAACACCACCATGATGACGACCATGACGGCTGTCTCGGACGAGGAGAAGGCCGGCCACGCTAGCCGGCCCCTGCGACTGGATCCCTACGGCATCCCGCTGCAGCCGGCGCCGACGGACGACGCACGCGATCCGCTTAACTGGTCGCGGGCGCAAAAGTACACAATCCTCCTCATCGTCTGCTACGCCACCTTTTTGGCCGTCTACATGACCGGCACGTCGATCGAGGCCTTTTTCCTGCTCGAAGAGCAGTTCAACGCGTCCTACTCCCAGGTCAACTGGTCGTTTGCCATCCCGTCCCTCGGCCTCGCCGTCAGCCCGCTGCTGTTCAACTCCTTCGCCGACAGCCACGGCCGCCGCCCCGTCTTTCTCGTCTGCACCGCCATAGCCATCCTGGCCAGCGGCTGCACCACCATCCCCGGCCTCAGTTACGGCGGCTACATGTTTTTCCGCTTCCTCCAGGGCATCGGTGGCGGGCCGCCCGTCGCCATCGGCTTCACCATCATCCGCGACTTCTCCTGGGAGCACGAGCGCGGCTTCAACGTCGGCATCTGGGTCATGGCCCTCGACATCGGCGGCGTACTCGGCGCCCTCGTCGGCGGCTTCACTGCTGCCACCGGCACCAACTGGGCAAACTACCACGTTGCCATCGCCTACGGCGTCCTGCTGCTGCTCGAGATCTTCTGCCTGCCCGAGACGCTCTACCCGCGCGACCAGATCCTCGAGATGGCCGACCGCGGCGAAGATCTCGGCCTGCTCAAGTGCACAAAAGACTTTCCGGCATGGGTGAGTCTCTCTCTGTGGAAATAGGCAAACAGATATCTCATATGCATACCTTTGATGCTAACCTCACCAGACCTTCAAGAAAGTTCCCGGCGTTCCACATCCCCGACCCGAGCAGGCCACTATTCGCTTCATCAAGTCCTGGGCCCATCCACGACTTCTCCTGGCCCTGCTGCCCTACGTCTTCCTCGAGTACTGGTGGTATGTCCTCCCATTCTCTAATTTATTTATTGCGAGAGACGTAGATTAATATTCTGACCAACTAGGATCTGCTCGTATCTGACGATGCTGCCGGCCGCCTACGAGAACTACAGCACGCAGATCCAGGGCCTGCTGTTCCTCGGCTTAATCATCGGCACCGTGCTGGCCGAGCTGCTCATTTCGGGCCGCCTGAGTGACATCCTGACCTCGCGCATGGCCCGCCGCAACAACAACGTGCGCACACCCGAGATGCGCATCTACCTGGGCTACCCCGGCGCCGTGCTGGCTGCCGTCGGCGCCATCATCTGGGGCCTGTCTGTCGATCGCAACTGGCACTGGATCACGGGGCAGGTAGCGTTTGTGCTGTGTGAGTTTTTGTGGTGTTTCTGTTCTATTGTTTAATTTGCTTCCTTTCTTTCTTTCTTTCCTTTTCGTGGCTAACCCAATGCAGTCTCTGCCGGCATGCAGCTGGGAAACTCGGCCGTCTCCACGTATTTGTTCGACTGCTACCCCAACAACGTTGTCGAGATGATGACGTTTTACTGCGTCGTGCTCAATGTAAGTCTCACCCACGCAAGAATTGCTGTATCGTAGCTACGTTTTCTGACACCGATTACAGCTCTCTGCGTTCATCGAGCCCTGGTTTATTAACTACTGGGTCGAGGCCGTCGGTAAGTCAAAACTCAACTGAAATATCGCTTCTCTATCCAAATTTTCAAAGCTAACTGGGTTGTTCGTAGGCTACACATGGTGCTTTATCACTCAGGGCTTGATCACGATGCTGCTCATCCCAGCATATGCTCTGCTGCAGAAGTATGGTCCGCGGCTGGAAAAGGAGATGAGCTTCGATTGAGCAGGAGTTTGGGGTATTCAGTAAATTTCTGGCTAGACATTAATAGAACTTACGTTAATCGCGAATAGTAAGAGCAGCTCTATGCATTACGCGTAGAGTTTCATCGGCATTTTCCATGAACATCGTCCTGAGCCGGGACTAATCTACTATGGATAGTGACAGCCTTAGTGCTTGGAGGCGCTAAACCTACAGGACACTACTGTCATACCTGTATGCTTCGCCCAATTATCGCGCCCGACATGCGCGACAACTCAAATCACGTGAACGGTAGCGACATACGAAAATGTAGGAAATGCCACAAAAATGGCTTCGAAATCATACTCTCTCTTCAAAACTCAGCAAAAAAATATCGGACGCTTCGCTACGTCCGCAGATAGCACTCTAAAGACTGTTTCCCATGTCTTAAGGGCGTATAAAACTGCTCCATTTGGAAGTGGTTCAGGCTGGACCAGAAAAGATCCTACTCTGTTGACAATTTCCCTGGCCATCTCGATCACGCGATCCCTAGAAGGAAGCACAAAAGTCACCAGTACACTTTGGCCAACATGCCTCACGAGCAGCAATAAAAGCGCTAAGCCTTAAATAATAATTGCTCTTACTCGGTCCGGCTTTGGGCAAAATGCTGGAGCTCCCGATCGAGCCCTCGGGTATTTTCTGGCAAGACAGCTTCATCACGCCAGAGCATGAGCAGGAACTCATCGACAGATTTCGCAACGAGCTGGAATGGCCAGACCGCACAGGCAGAATATCGCTGCACTTCGGCTACACGTTCGACTACAAGACCTTTGGTGTGGACCCCGACATTCCCTTCAAGCCGTTTCCAGACTGGCTCCAGCCACTCATCCCCGCCAGAGAGGGACGACCTCCGGAGCAGGTTTGTTTGCAATACTATCCGCCCGGATCTGGGATTCCGCCCCATGTAGACACGCACTCTCCATATGACCAGCTCTACGCTTTGTCTCTCGGTGCGCCCGTCATGATGCAGTTCCAAAAGGGCGAGCAGCGAGTCGAGGTCGACCTGATGCCGCGTAGCATGATGCAGATGTCGGGAGATTCCAGACTGCACTGGACGCACGGCATCAGGAAGCGAAAGACAGACACGTTGCCAGACGGCACAGTGAGGAGACGCGAGGACCGGTGGAGCATCACGTATCGATGGCTAAGAGAGGGCGGAGAGTGTGACTGCGGGAACGAGAAGCTGTGCGATACGGCTCAGAATAAACTGGGCATCGAAAAAGGGTATCGCTGGAAACAGCAGCAGGCAGAATTGAACGATTCTGTGATATAGTTTGGGGGAAGGGGGGTTCGATCTGGCCACTTCGACCAAAGTTTTGTTTTTCGCTTTGTCCTTACACACCAGAAGACAGGAGTGGAAGATTTGTTGTACACAGCTGTTCACCAATACCTATAGCCTTGTAGTTTATCACCTCCTCTCAAGCACCTGAATTAGTGCCTCATCTAGTCCCAACAGGTTACTCAAAACCTAGCCGTCTCCTCTCTACTCGTCGTGCTTTTCTTCATACCGCGGCAGCTCAATCGGCTGATGCCACTTATCAGACTCGATATACACCTCACTGCTCAATAAATAAGAACTATATTTAGGTCTTCCCCGACGTGTGGCTCCGAACATCATCGATGTTATTCCCGATTCGAGTTCTATACGGATAGGAAAAGCAGGACATAGAAAAAGAAAGGTAGGTGACCGAGGCCGTAAATCAGGTTTATTGAGAAGGGCATAAGATTGGTAGATTGGCATCCATCGACCCTTGAAAGAAAGTGGCCTAGCTTTAGGACCCAGGTGTTTTAGGACTGTCCCCGTAAGAAAAACCTATTTTCGTTTTCAAAGCATTAGTTGAATTTAGAACATCTAGTAATTTAATTCGCAAAGCTTTTCTTACTGGAATAAATTGATTTTGGTGGTTTTCCTACTCATGGCCTAGCTAGTGGTTGTGCAAGATCTGCGAACATGGAATAATTGAGTAGACTTTAGAGAGTACCCACGCATAATACAATAGCGTATGAGACTACGGACTACACAAGTACTCTCACTTTCCTCTCTCGGGCTGTTTGTAGCTTCGTATTTAGCCTGCAGTCTAAAACTGCCTCGGGAAATTATGTCTGTTGGTCGTCTTCATGACGTTTGCCCCTGCTAGTACGTCAGAGCTGGCTGGACGAATGGAAGTGATCATTGCCTCTACTCAGGTTGCGAGCCTTATCAACAAGGGTAACTTCTTCCTCTATCCAAGTTCTGCTCCCTTTTACGACCTCGTCTGCACCCCCAGGTCCATTATTTACCACAAGCTGATTTCACCACCATGGCTACCTTGCCCAGAAAACGGCAATGCTGGTTGCGGAAGCTGTTCTCATGTCAGACAGAATCCACAGACAAGATAGAATCTTTCAGTAAAAAACACATGGAATGCAGCAGCGCCAGCATAGACGACTACTTCCCGCACTACAAACAGGTCGAAGAGGCTCTTGTCCGGGCTTCAGCCGGCCTGTCTGCGACACTCAGCAGGGCGACAACATTCTCCACAGCAACTGTGCCCTTTACTCATGGCTTCGATCCAGACATCGACGCCATCCGGCTTGTCCTCGACACAACCTCCCTCACGCTATCGCCGCCGGCCTCTCGTCTCCGTCGTCGTCATCTCCGTAACACCTCCAACAGCCTTTCCGGTGCGATCGAAAGCGCAAGGGCCTCCTCGCTTGAGGTGGTTTTTCCACAGCCAACAGACGGCGTGCCCGGGAAAATTGAGCAGAGGCTCGCCGCCTCCGTCGCTGCCATGACGGCCTGCTTCGCCGCCCTCGAAGACTGTGTGAGAATTTTGGCTGAGATGTCGAGGCAGCTGGAGACAACAACAACAGGTGCGCGCGACCGTCAGCGGCTCGCAGATGCCTGCGCCAGTAGCATCGTGGCCACGCTTGCGCTCCAGTCGGCCAGCGTGTCGATCTCTGCGGCAGCCGAGCTTGCGGAGGCAAAGGCAGAATTAGGACTAGAATCAGGTGTCCTCGACACATCCAAGTCTGCCGCCTCTCTGGCCAAGAGGATCGGCTCGTCGGAGGCCGCCGTCGCGGCGGTCGGGCGCGTCTGCAAGGACACTTGCGAGGCCGCCAGCACGGCGTATCTGCAAGATGTCCAGCAACGTCTACAGAGAGAGGGCGTAAAAAGCAAGAAGAGCAGAAGGAGGAGAAACCAAAGTCAGACTAGGCGGATGTCCGTCTCCGTGTCTCTGGAGCATGATGCGCACACCAAGAACGACGAGTACGAAGCTCATGACCGGCCGTGCCTCTCGATTGCGGCTGTCGATAGGGATACTCCTGGTGCTTCGGTAGCCGTCTCGGCCGTGCGGTCGGACTTCTCTGCCGCCGCTGGGAGACGACGCGTCGTCATCGTTGCCGCTGCTGTGGAGTCGGCTGGCCAAGGGAACGCCAGGACCGCCGTAGATGCGTCTGAAGATGAGTTCGAGACGTTGACGCGGCGAGGAGATTGCGGCAGCGCGCTCACTGCCGCCGTCTCAATGCTGAGCCGGAGCAGCAGCAACGTCAGCACGACCTCTGCTTCTGGTGGAAGTGTCGAGGCCCTCGATCTGGTCCACGCTGTTCTTGCAGCAATCCGCACGTATGAGCTGTGACAGTGACTGCTGCAGTATGAGAGGAGAGTTGGCCGAGAGGTTTACTACCATGTCAAGCCTTGGTAAAGAAAACATGAGATATACTGGTCTCGCCATTTCTTTTTTTCAGTTTTCATGCTGTAATACAGACTTACTTCACGTAGGAAACAAAAAAGAAAGAGGTATGAGTGCGTCACTCGAGGAAAACACGATCATTTCTTCATGACTATATATATTTATTATACGTACCTTTGAAATATCCACAACTGATAAGAAAAACATGGAGTCTATGCCCTGTAGGGCGTTTAGCTGGTGTGGACGTAAGATACTATGTAGACGTCGCTGAAGCTCGTGGACTTATTCTGGGCAGGAATCTCCGAGTTCAAGCAAACAAGACGTCCACCATCGGGTCATGCCTGACGTTGCGCAGTGATGACGACACGTTAGTAGCAAGACTAGAGGCCGCAGTTTATACATCACTCTATTTTACTTCAATTGGACGAGTATCGCTGAGGGCGTGACAAAAGCGGCCAGCGCATTTCGGAGGTGCCAACGCGTATTCAACGAGTAAAGAGCTGCAGTGCACTTTATTTAGCCACTTTCGGACCACCACTAAAAAACAGGCCTACGCTTTTGTCGGCTCCTTGTTCGGACGGCAGTAAAAGCCATGTGTTGTATACGGAGTACGACATCTTACTTCTGGCCTGCCTCGCTGCCTCGGCCGGAAAACCGGCGTCCTGTTCACTAATATTTGGTTTTTATCTGGGCCGCTGTCCTAGTATTTTTAAGTTTTGTTAGCCCTTGGGTTCGGTAATCGAAAAACGGCCGAAGATAAGCTCCCCATGCAATGCTACGTGGTTGCTAGAGTCGTCTTTGGGCAGCCGAGGGTTAGACGGATATATGGTCCAGACACGCGCATTCCTAAACGTTGATCTGCCATTGCAAGTCCTCCTTTTACTACTCCGTAGCTGCTCATATTTCCGAGTCCCTTGCAGTCTGCCACTACCACGGTTGCCTAATGGGGGCTCAACAATTTCAGCGAATTTCAAAGCCGTCATTAATCCAAAAAGCGGCCGAATCAGTCAGTACATCCGTAATTCCGGATTACTGAGAAAATGTCATCTTAGTAATAGCTCGCGACTTTGCCTAGACCGCGACTTAAGACCGTGCCGGGAGCTTAAGGCCGTGCCGCGTTCTGATAAGCAGATAAGAAGAACGTTTCCTCCGAACCGACGCGTCGATGCGTAGCCGAAGAAGGCAATTTTTAGCTTACACGGCAGCCACGTTGCAATTCCTGCGGGCTTGCAATCGGGCGAAGGAGGTATTCTGCAGCATTATCACGACCGTTCAAAAATGGCAATTGTACGCAGTATGTTAGACGACGAGGTGCATGGTGATGATCGGCAATCTCTCTGGACAAGAAATCAAGACTTCGTCATCATGTCCATGCCTTCGCAATCCAACGCGGAGCAAAAGGCCCCAAATGAGCATCATGGCGGAAATACGGCCGATGTGGATATCCGGAATTACAAAATGCGACGCATCCAGTGCTCCCAGTCTTCCGTACTTAAGGGCTGAGAGGCGCCGCTTCCGTCTTTCTCTGCAGTTGAAGCATTAGCTTAAAGTATTGGGTGTGGACTTGCATAGTCGTCTCTGGTAGGAAAACAAAGTCAGGAAAACAGCCAAGCAACGGGGGGCGCCAGAACGGGCAGCCGAGACGTGACAGCGACAACGACAACGACAATCGGAAAAAAGCACTCCAATACGGGAAAGCGGCAAGATAACAAAATATAGCCATGGCTTACACAAATAACAACGCTCTCGAGACGCCGAGCGACACAGACATTGAGTTCAGCCCCATGCGGCAGAATGAGGACCAGGACAACGACTTGGCACGCAAGTACCTAACGCTGACGTTCCAGAACGTCACGGTCAAGGTCAAGGCGTCGGAGGAGGCGCTCGGCGAGACGCTCCTGTCGCGAGCGGACCCCCGACAGCTGTTCGCGCCGTTTGTGGGGCGGAAGCAGGCCGGAAGAGTAAGAGACATGCGCATCGAGGCCGAACTGGAACAAGAACTGACACTCGCCTCAGAGCATCCTTCACAACGTGTCTGGGCAGCTGTCACCTGGTGAGATGGTGAGTTTTCCCAATTACCTTTTCCCTATGGCCTTTCCCTCTTCTTCTTCTATCCTCTTTCCTTTATTTTCCTGTCTTTACTCGTTTTCTGTTCTCTTTTTGTTCTCAATACATCGACTGACAAACAGCTCCTCGTCCTCGGTCGCCCTGGCTCCGGCTGCACGTCGCTCCTGCGCGTGCTGTCCAACCACCGAGAGTCCTTTGACAAGGTCGAGGGCAGCGTCTGGTACGGCAGCATGGACCACAAGGAGGCCCGCCGCTACCGCCAGCAGATCACGCTCAACACCGAGGACGACACCCACTTCCCCACCCTCACCGTGGACCAGACGATCGAGTTTGCCGTCCGGAACAAGACGCCCCGCGAGCGCGAGGACCACGTCAGGGAAAAGGGCCAGTTTGTGCGCCACACAAAGGACAGCGTGCTGGGAGCGCTGGGCATCAGCCACACGGCGCACACAAAAGTCGGCAACGAATTTATCCGCGGCGTCTCGGGCGGCGAGAGGAAGCGGGTGTCTCTGGCCGAGATGCTGGCTGGGCAGGTGAGTCTATCTCTCTCTCTCTCTCTCTCTTTCTCTCTCTATCTACGTGGCTTTCTATCCCCCGGCACAAGACTGACCACACTTCACTGCCTCCCAGAGCCCCGTTCAATTCTGGGACCAGCCGACCCGCGGCCTTGACTCCAAGACTGCCCTCGAGTTCATCCAGACGCTCCGGTCTGAGGCCGACCAGCGCCGCAAGACCATCGTCGTCACCACCTACCAGGCCAGCAACGGCATCTTTGATCAGTTCGACAAGGTCCTAGTGCTGGCCGCCGGCCGCGTCATCTACTACGGCCCGCTGCGCCAGGCACGCGCCTACTTTGAGTCGCTCGGCTTCATCTGCCCCAAGGGCGCCAACACGGCCGACTTCTTGACGTCCGTGACGGTCGCGACGGAGCGCGTCATCGCCTCGGGCTTTGTCGAGAAGCATGTCCCCAGCACACCGGCCGAGTTCGAGGAGGCGTATCAGGACAGCCGGGTGTGTCGGGCCATGCGGGATAGCGAAGCTGCCGTGGAGTCGCTCGGCAAAGAAGTAGAGCTTCTACGGGTCGCCGTCGAGCAGGAGAAAAAGGTCCGGTTCGTCAACAAGAAGCGGAGCGTCTACACGGCCGGCCTGGTGGACCAGGTGATCAACTGCACGGTTCGGTGAGTCTTGAGACACGTCAAAGTCAAATCCCCCCCTAAAAATATGCAGCTAACATCACAATAGACAGTTCCAAATCATGATGGGCGACCGGCTCTCGCTCGTGGTCAAGGTCTTCTCCGCCACCGTTCAGGCTCTGGTCTGCGGAAGTCTCTTCTACAATCTGCCCGACACCAGCAAGTCCATCTTTTTGCGCCCTGGAGTCCTCTTCTTCGCCGTCCTCTACTTTCTGATGGAGGCCATGTCCGAGACCACCGCCTCTTTTACAGGTCGTCCTATCCTTGTCCGCCACAAGCGCTTTGGCTTCTACCGGCCCACGGCCTTTTGCATCGCTGACGCCCTCACCGACATCCCCGTCGTCATGCTGCAGGTCACCATCTTCGCCCTCATCATCTACTTCATGGCCGGCCTGCAGACTGACGCCGGCAAGTTCTTCACCTACTGGATCATCGTCAACATGAGCACCCTGACCTTCACCCAGCTCTTCCGTATGGTCGGCGCTCTGTGCAGCAATTTTGGCACCGCCTCGCAGCTGACCGGCCTCATCTCCACCATCTGCTTCGTCTACGGGGGTGCGTTTCTAGGTATTCTGTAGATTGTTTGTAACCAGTGCGCTTACTAATCAATCCAGGTTACCTCATCCCCTTTGAGAAGATGCACCCCTGGTTCCGCTGGATCTTCTACCTCAACCCGGGATCCTACGCCTTTGAGTCCTTGATGGCCAACGAGTTCAGCGGCCTGCAGCTGCAATGCGTCACTCCGCAGCGCGTCCCGTACGGCAGCTCCTACAGCGGCCTCACCGACTCTATGCTCGGCTGCACTGTGGCCGGGAGTGACAACGCTGGCCTCATCGACGGTCAGACGTACATCCGAGAGCAATACTCGTACTCCAAGGGCCATATCTGGCGCGGTTTTGGCGTCCTGGCCGGGCTTTGGGTCACCTATATAGTCATCACCTCACTCGGCTTCGAGTTCCGCAACAGCCACAACGGCTCTTCCGTCCTGCTCTACAAGCGGGCCGTCTTTGAGAAGAGGCGGCATGAGGACGTCGAGAAGGCTGCAGTGCCCGCAGAGCAGGGCTCGGCCACCGTGCCTCCTCCTCCGGCCCAGGCGGTTAAGCAGTCCGTGTTCTGCTGGCACGACCTCGACTACTTTGTCCAGTATCAGGGCGAGCAGAAGCAGCTTCTCAACAAGATCTTTGGCTATGTCCAGCCAGGCAACCTCGTTGCTCTGATGGGCTGCTCTGGTGCCGGAAAGACTACGTGAGTGCTAGTCTGATTCCGACTAATAATTACTTGAATGCCTTTTTGACAACAGACTTAGCCTTCTCGACGTCCTAGCCCAGCGAAAGGACTTTGGGACCATCTACGGGTCAATCCTGATCGACGGCAGGCCGCAAGGCCTCAGCTTCCAGCGCATGACGGGCTACTGCGAGCAGATGGACGTTCATGAGGATACGTCCACCGTCAAGGAGGCCCTCGTCTTCTCCGCCCTCCTCCGCCAGCCTCGCGAGGTGCCCGGCCAAGAGAAGCTGGCCTACGTCGAGCACATTATTGATCTGCTCGAGCTACGTGACTTCTGCGATGCTCTCATTGGCGGTAAGCAATTCCAATTCCCGAAGTCTCTTGAAATATCATTTTTTGGTCAGTTTCTAACTCCATCCCAGTTCCCGGCGCCGGCCTCAGCATCGAACAGCGAAAGCGGGTGACTCTCGGTGTTGAGCTCGTGGCCAAGCCAACGCTGCTGTTCTTGGATGAGCCGACCTCTGGGCTCGACGGCCAGTCTGCGTACAACATCATTCGCTTCCTCCGCCGTCTCGTCGACGGGGGCCAGGCTGTTCTGGTACGTTGGTATACCACTAGCTGACAACATGATAGCCTCATCTAATGTCTCGTCTGGCAAAACAGTGCACCATCCACCAACCTTCTGCTGTCTTGTTCGAGGCCTTTGACTCTCTCCTGCTCCTGGCAAAGGGAGGAAAGATGGCCTACTTTGGCGAGAGTATGTCACCCCTTTTCCAACTGACAGCCTACAGTTCATGTCACTCTAACAAATCTGCAGCTGGTAAGGACTCTGCCATTGTTCTGGACTACTTTGCCCGCAATGGAGCACCCGCTGCCGCCGACACCAACCCGGCCGATCACATTGTCGAAGTCATCCAGGGCAAGGGAAAGGATGACGTGGACTGGGTCACCACCTGGAGCGAGTCTCCAGAACGGCAGCATGCCCTGGCCACCCTGACGTCTCTGACCGCACAGTACAACGATACTGCTGCCTCTTCCGAGGAGGACAACAGGGAGTTTGCGTCGACAAAGTTGTACCAGTTCAGGCTGGTGCTGCACCGGCTCATGATCCAGCTCTGGCGATCACCCGTGAGTTCTTTCCGATGTATAAAAGGGTCTCTATGCTGTTAGCTAACCAAATACTGCTTGTTAACAGGACTATGTTTGGAACAAGATCACTCTGCACATATTCGCTGCCCTGTTTGGTGGCTTCACGTTTTGGAAGATTGGCAACGGGTCTTTTGACCTGCAGTTGCGCCTATTTGCCATTTTCAACTTTGTCTTTGTGGCGCCTGGGTGCATCAACCAAATGCAGCCGTTCTTCCTGCACAACCGGGACCTGTTTGAGACCCGAGAGAAGAAAGTGAGCTTTTATCTCTGAGCTTTTTTTTGCTTTTCTGTCCCCTTTCTTCCTTTTTCCTTGTTCGTCCTCTTGCTAACAGGACGCAGTCCAAAACCTACCACTGGATGGCATTCATCGGCGCCCAGATCGTGTCTGAGATCCCGTACCTCATCATCTGCGCCACGGTATACTTTGGCTGTTGGTACTTCACTGTCGGCTTCCCGGTGACTGCAAAGATCTCTGGCCACATGTATCTGCAGATGATCTGTAAGTACCACCCCTTCCGTCAGCAGTTCTACAAGAGTCGTCCGGCTGACCGCAGCAGTCTACGAGTTCCTGTACACGTCGATCGGCCAGAGCATCGCAGCCTACGCCCCGAATGTCTACTTTGCCGCTATCTCTAACCCTCTGCTCATCGGCTGCGGCCTCATCTCGTTCTGCGGCGTCGTTGTCCCTTACGCCTCCATGCAGCCGTTCTGGAGATACTGGCTCTACTACCTGGACCCCTTTAACTATCTCGTCGGCGGCCTTCTCGGCACCGTCTTGTGGGATGTCGAGGTCACCTGCGGCAAGAAAGAGTTCACGACGTTCGACCCGCCCAGTGGGCAGACCTGCGGCCAATACATGGCTGATTTCCTTAGGTCCAACGCCGGCTACGTCAACAACGTTAATGCCACATCTGAGTGCCAGTACTGTCCATACCAGACCGGTGCCGACTATGCCAAAACGTTTGCCCTGCGCGAGGAGTACTATGGCTGGAGAGATGTAAGAGGCCTCTTTTGTTATCTTCCCTCACGTGACAATTCAGTGCTAACAAATGTTGTTCACATCTCTAGACTGGCATAACTGCCCTCTTTTGCGTATCCTCGTACGCTCTGGTCATTTTGATGATGAAGCTGCGGAGTAAGAAGACAAAGAGCGCACGCTCGGAGTAATAGAGGGACTTTGGAAGGTTGATTTTGGGCTTTTATAGCAGTTGTTGATTTCTGCTTGGGAAGATAGATACTGTGGAGTTTTTAGTTCACGCGCCAGTACCAAAGGTGCAGTAGACATTGTCGTATGTCGTCTTATAGAAGTTCTCGGGTACATAATAAAATAAAGTAGCATTTGTTGCCATCTAGTATATTTTCTGTCTGTGGCCCAACCAGCAGAGGTGAGTGATATGCCATTTATTGCTCTCGCAACGGGATCCAGCATTGCAAATAGAAACCTACACACTCTGACGTCCTATCTTGCACAGCAGACAGCTTTCGGTTGCTTCAGTCGTCAGTCTCGGCTTTGTGTTTGGTTTGCAAAGCGGACTCCGCTTCCCGAGAAATGGATCGTCAATGCCGGCAGCCGATCTACATGTCTTGGCTCGCATTCTACACACCGGTGCGAGTCCATTTTCTCCAGCGAGCAGATCAGAAGCTTTCAGAAAAGTGTAAGCATAAACATATTTGATGATATAAGCTTTTAATCTGCTTGGCCGGCAATTCACTTGAATACGCTATGGCAGATAATAACAACTAAGTACGTGTGTCCGAAGTAAATCGATCTTGGTAGCTTGTGCTCGTTTCTTCCATCCCCATGAGGTGCGAGTGCCACTTCTCAGTTTCCCGAGTGGCCCCCTTGTCTTTCTATCTACCCTTGCAAAGACACATTCTACTAGGACAATATATTACCTTCAAGTGTGAAATGTTACCCTATAGAAACTAATAGTAACACATGGCATGCAAACAGAGAGCGCACTGTAATATTAAAAGGCCAAAAAGATGATATGTAAGATACCTAGTATTAGATACAGTTGGTAGGTTTCGCGCACCACTGATCAAACTGGATCCAGAGGCATGAACGGGCACCAGTCCAGTATGTAGCGTCCCTATCCAGATTGGCCTTGATTTCCTGGAGGTGACATGACACCCCCCTGGAACTTGTTGGTTCTGGTTTGCCATAGGGTAATTCTGCTGAGGATATCCTGCGGCCGGCATTCCATACGTATAGATGTCGTACGGAAACGACCCCGGCATGGTTGGCTGACCACCTTGCATCGTTTGTGGCGGCTGATAACCGAACTGGCCTGGTACCTGGCTGCCTTGCATCATGTTGGCAGCCAAGTTTGTATTGTTCCAGAGCGACTAGCCTTGCATTTGCGTGTAGGCATTCGGGTCTGGTGCCGGATGCTGCTGCGCCGGAGTAGGCTGCGATGAATAGTTATATTGAGGGAAACTCTGCCCGGTGGTGGCATGCACATATGCCGGACTTGCGGCAAAGCTCGGCTGCGGTTGCATCTGGGCGGCATTTCCCGGTGCAGAAGCGACAGATGTCTGCCTGAGACCTACGTCATTGAAACGAATACCAATTGCGTTTGCTCTTCGCTCCGCGTCTTTTCCATACAGCTTGCCGAGATAGGACATGAAATCCAGATAGGCCTTGGAAACCGTCTCTAAGTGGCCAACCTGTAGCTTGACCTCGGCATGGACATCGTAGATCCGCTCGTAGCTGCCGCCCTGCGCATCAAACTCTGCAAGCGCCAAGGCCGTCTGACAGCCATTCCGGATTTGGCGCCCGTTCCAGCGCATCTTCTTATTTTCCGCATGATATTTCTCGGCAAACTTGAGAATTTCGTCGTGATCGATGTCGACACTGCTACCTTTTTTCTCGAAACGCTTTTGAATCAACTTCAAGCTCAGCTTAAAGATGTCTCTCGTTGGGCCCAGATCGAGCTCAAGGTAGAATAAGCTGATGTGAACGCGCGACACAAAAGCCTCGTCAAAGTCTCTGACCCGGTTTGTGGTCAAAAACAAAATGCCAGCATAGTACCCCAGTACACGGAGGAACACTTCCTTGTGTTAGCTCACCACATTTATGTTTGGAAATACGGGCAATAGAATCACAAACCTGCCACGAGACCGTTGCGGGTAAAGTCTTGCGGCGCTCGTGCGGCGAGAAACACGTCGGCTTCGTCTAGAAGAAGAATGCAGCCCCATCTGCTCCCCATGTTGGGGCCCATCGGCAATGATCGGACTGAGATAGGCGAGATCTAGTGCAGCTAGGTAGAGAGCGCCCAGGCAGTGTAAGCTTTCCGTTAAGCCTCTGCGCCTTATTTTTTTGGCTGGTTAGGAGACTGCCACGCGACATGACGCTAGTCTGCCTCATCGATGGCATAGATCACTATGATAACGATGAGTATGAGGGCGAAACCTTTTCCGTGCTGAGTTATATATTGGGTCTCGTCAGAGACGGACAAGTTTTTCCGGCACTCAAGATCCTTGCCACGAGCTCCTCGGTGACGAGTTTTCAGGCAGTTTTCAGGGACGACGACTCGTGTTTTATTTCTATGAAAGGCCTCCTCCCGAGTAGCCAAGTGGCTACCATTGCGTTGGGCGAATCTAATGATATGGAAAATTGGGCTTACTAACCGGTGTACATGAGCACACCAATGACCGCAATTAGACAAATGACAGAGCATCTGCTACCGCTGCTTCATTCATTCGTAGTGCTGAGTGCCAGAGGCCAAAAGACGGCCAGAAAATGGGTCGGAACGGGACGTCTGTAGGCAGTACTGATATAGCACCTGGAAGAACTTCAGTACCCTACCGCACAGCCACTGGTATATGGGCAACAAACAGCCCCCGCGTTGGCAAGCCTGGTAATGCCGGGCACCTAGTCATTCGGGCACCATCCAAATATCCAGCCACTCAAAATTCCAGATTTGGGGACAATGCTGAAAAGACGCATCCATGAACCGCAGCTGCTCCGTATCTCTCCAAGTATCCTTCGGGCCACTCTGGGGGTGTAAGCCTAGAATAAGATCATAACGCGTAGACATATCCTAATAGTCCTAACCACGTAATGTGCGAAAATTTTCAGAGTCTCCAGCACCCCCCACCTCCATCGCAGACTCAACATGCGTAATGTTTGGCCTCGGAGTTCTATGAAAGGCACAGTTGAATAAACAAATATCTGGAAGAGCTTACCACATATGCTCCAGCTACAAAAGTCGATTTTGTGGTCTTAGGAGTGGGCACAAAGTATGGCCAGTACCAGAGCAGTTCGACGAGATCGGGGATCCTTGACCAAAGACAGCGTCTATGTCGAGGATAATCTTGATTTAGCCAATCTAGGGTTTGTGGACCCTCTCCACCATTTGTCTCGCATCACCGAGACATATGGCGGCTTATCGAGAAGCTGTATGGTTGGATCCTGGAAAGCCCAGAATTCCAAAGCTGGCGCGACGGCCGGAAGAATCGTCTGCTGTAGATCAAGGGAGAGTCTGGCAGCGGCAAGACTACACAGCTCTGTGGCGTTATCGACGAGCTGCAGAAGACCACCAGCAATACCATCGTCGTGTCCTATTTTTTCTGCCAGAGTACAGACAGCCGCAGAAATAACGTTTCTGTCGTATCGCGCGGCCTACTCTACCTCCTTGCTCAGCAGCAGCCGTCACTGCTAAAATATGTCCGCTAGAGGCACGGACGCATCAAAAAAGAGTCTCTCGAGGGTGAAAATGCATGGGGCCCATTGGCCGATCTGCTCATCGACAGTCTGGAGAACCCTGGTCTGAAGTGTCGAGGAGTCTGTTTTGTCGTTGACACAGTGGACGAGTGCGCGGTCGATCAGCAAGGCCTCCTCGACTTGGCCCTCCAGACTTCGTCGGCTTACACCCACGTCAAATGTATTATGTCCGGCAGTGAGTTTCTAGAGACCTATAGGCGCCTACAAGCATCTGAACAACAACCGGCGCTTTGTCTCTGTCCTAGTCCAGGCACTGTCTCGCCATTGGTCAGCTCCTTTATTCGGAAGAGAATGCGCCGACTGACAGATCAAAAACGGTATGATCCCGAGACAGCCAGTGCCGTCGAAACTTATCTCACGAAAGCAAATGGCACCATTCTGTGGGCCGAGCTTGTGTGTCGGAGCCTTGCAAACTGTCAGCAATACGACATCCTTGCGCAGTTGAGAGAATACCCGCTCGAAGTCAGCTCTTTCTACGCATATTTAGTGCAGCAAGTCAGAGCCCTTGACTATGGAGACACTTGCAGAAAGATCCTCGCTATGTTCACGACCGCTCGCAGACCCATCACTTTAAGTGAGTTGTCTTTGTTTATAGATTCGCCGGAAAATATTTCCGGTGTCCAAACGCCTCTGATAGAGCTCTTGCAGCATTGCAATCTATTTTTGACTATCCACGATGGCACAGTTTATTTCGTTCATTCGCCATCCCGAGATTTCCTCCTCGATAAAATGGCGTCTTTGGACAGTGCCTTCGCAGCTTGGTTGGGCAGCATGGACGGCCTAATCCTGTCCAGATCATTCGAGGCCATGCCTAGAATGAGTACTACGAAGAGTTGTATACAACCTTCAGCGACCGGGATGCACCATTGAACAAGCTCGGCAGCCTCGCCCAGACCCTCTAGACGCGGTGAAGTACGCGACCATCTACTGGGTTGACCATCGTACCGGAAACCCATATAGGACACGGACTATCACGAACAGCTGGCGGTTGGGGGGCTCATTCACACATTTCTGAGGGACAACTATCTCCACTGGCTCGAGGCTCTCAGCCTTCTCCAGAGAGTTTCACAAGGCATCCGAACTATGGGAAAGCTTCAGGGTTTTCTTGTAAGTTTTTTGGCGCAAGCTCTAGT
>JRUC01000204.1:0-30941 GCA_000806385.1 Leptographium procerum
TTTCTCACTCTTTCGGCCTTGATGGCCGTGGCTTCTGCCACCGTCGGTCTTCTCATCCCCATGTACGAATATCCGTACGGCGATGACGCGCTGGCCGACTGGAACGCCCTTATCACGGCTGTGGACGCCCACCCGGAAATGCCGTTCTACATCATCATCAACATTGACAGCGGTGCCCCCTACTCTCCGAACCCGCCTGGTGGCCTGCTGGACTTTGCCGTCTGGATCGACGCCCTGAACAGCAGGTCCAACGCCAAGTCCATCGGCTACCTCCGCACTGGCTATGCCAGCCGGGACAAGTCTCTCGTCATCGAGGGCGTCACGCAGTACCTCAACTGGACCACCAGCGCCGGCCGCACCACCAACGCTACCGCGTACGACGTCCGACTGGACGGCATCTTCTTTGACGAGGTCGACACAGACCCGGCCAAGCTGCAGTACAACACCGATATCACCGAGTACGCAAAGTCCTGCTTCGAATCGCGGGGCGGGCCCATCATCCTCAACCCCGGCACCCTCGTCCAGTCGGGTAGCGAGAGCCTCTTTGACATTGCCGACAGTATCGTCCAGGTGGAGACCTGCTACACCAACTCCAGCGGCGCCACCGACTCCAACGAGTACGAGCGCTGCACGCCCGGCACGTACACGCCGTTCACGCCCGAGCTCCTGACGACCCTGGGCAACGAAACCGTCAAGGCAAAGTCTTCCGTCATCGTGCACGACTTTTACGAGTCCTGGGCCCCGTTCGCCCAGGCTGCCCTGGCCAGCCTCCAGGTCGGCATCACTGCTGCCGTGAGCCACAGCGTTCACAGCTTTTACTTCTCTCTGTTTGGATACACGGGGAACTTCACCATGGCGCCTGCTAGCATCATCAATGTTGCTACCTATGCGGCCCATGCGCAGAACTTGAGATGAAAACAACCCAGGTGGTGAATTTGTCTAGAGTTCGTGTTCTTGTCTTGTATTTTTAGAACGTTTTGACGACAGCTTATGACAACAGCACACTTTATGTGGCGCTATAAACAATAAACGTATCTGAAGTCGTGAAGGTGTGAAAAGTTCGGCATAGTTTTTTGGTCTCGTAAGCTATGTATAGCCTTGCTGTAGGGATGTAGGGAGAGTGGTCTGCCAAGCAGATCGTTGGGCGGCAGATCGACTTGGTAGGGACAGCAGAGACAGAAACAGTCTCTAATAAGTGAAGAATCCAGCAGTTCGCCATAAATAGGAAATTGAGAGACATTTACCACTCATGAACGGATGCAGAACTTAATTATCGTTTGTTCGTACAAGTAGAAAGATCGAGGCGAAGGGTATACGAGAGAGGGCGCTTTCTCACATTTCGCCAGACATATGCGCCACATATCACGTGCTTTAAGCCACCTCCCATCTGGACACGGGAATTGTACGGAAAAGGCTTGCAGAGTGCAACAAGATGTGGAGCTCGTCAACACACAGTCACGGACCTCGATCGATTCAGAGACGGACTTCGGCATGACAAGCAAATGCGGTACGCTGGATAATGCCAACCTAGGATAGACATGTCGAGATGCATCGTAAGATGCTATCTCGATAGAAACATCTCTGGCAGGGGTGCAAGCATTTTGTAACCTTTTTCGTCCGCCACGATCTTTGCACAGAAGATTGCAAAGCAGGTCCACGCGAGACTAAGCTCCTAGCTGCTCCATACAGGAACCCACAAAAGTAAGCAGCTGTGGCGGATTGTGGAGGTTGGAAGACTGCGGATCACTGATAGCTGATTGACGGCAGGGCAAAGGCCAGCACGTTAGTCACATAAACAGCGGCGACCAGGTCGGTTGCGGCTTATCGCTCGGGATTGATTGCCCGCCAAGAACAGACCTTCCTAAAAGCGCAAGTGCATCGGCACCATCTCCACGATCAGTATGGGGCGAACCGGGAAATCGGCATATGCCGTGACCAACTGATTGGTGGCCGTGGTATCAGTGGCACCAGAGCAAGAACGACGATCCCACTGCAACAATGAAACACTGTATTTCGGGCTTCCCAGGGTCATGATAAGATGATAACAGACATGAGCAGTTGGCTGGAAATACGCGAAGATAGCAGGAGAGGGAGAGAAACAGCAAAGGAGGGATGGATGGCAGCTCCCCGTTATTATATATCAAGGCAGATCGCCAAGCGCTTGCAGGCAGAAGCTCGACGCAGAGGAACGTCAGAGAGAAGAATCTCCACATTTCGATATTTCGAAACACCCCCCCCCCCAGTGACAACTGACCTGGAGAAATGGGGACCACGGAAACGGAAAAGAGCGCTTCGGTCGTGGGCCACGAGGCCGCTGCAGTCGGTGGGCCGGACGGGGTGGTCGCCGACCTCTCAGAAAAGAATGGCTTCGACACGGAAACGGGCGCGGTTGGCGACATCGAGAACGGACATCTGGCGGAGCTGGAGGTGGACCTATCGCGTGTGATCGGAGAGGACGACGCCGAGGGCGACTGGGACGAGAATACGAGCCCGTTTGCGCAGGTGCGCGCCGTGGTGCCAGAGACGGACGACGTCGACATGCCGGTCAACACATTCCGGGCCTGGTTTCTGGGAATAGTGAGTTTGTGTATTCCTGCTGGGAAAAAAAAACGAATAGTGTTCACTCAGTTCTAACAAACTCCCAACCAGATCTTTGTCATGGTCGGCTCCGGCGTCAACCAGTTCTTCAGCCTACGTTATCCCGGCGTGCACATCGTGGCCCTCGTGGCTGAGCTGCTGGCCTTCCCGCTCGGTGTGCTTCTCGCCAACGTTCTCCCCATCGGCCGTCTGAACCCGGATCGGCGCTTCAACATCAAGGAGCACGCCATGGTGACCATCATGAGCAACGCCTCCTTCGGCTTCGGCTCAGCCGACGCCACCAACCTCATCCAGGCCGCCCGCTTTTACGGCTTTAAGCTTCCGACCGGCCTCGCCGTCATGGCTGTCATCTGCTGCCAGCTGCTGGGCTACGGTATCGCCGGCCTCTGCACGCCCTGGCTCGTCTCCCCGGCCTCCATGATCTGGCCCGGCACCCTCAGCAACGTCGCGCTGCTGTCGTCGCTGCACTCGCGCGCCAACGTTGTCGCCAACGGCTGGCGGATCAGCCGCCTGCGCTTCTTCTTCGTCGTCGGTGGTTGTGCCTTTGTGTGGTAGGTGAATGGAGAGGATGAGGAGAGTCTGAAAAAATAAATGGTGACTCTGGCTGACGACGACGACAAACCTCCAGGTACTGGTTTCCAGGACTGATCTTTACCGGCCTGAGCTACTTTACTTGGTGAGTGTCTTTGTGCTATCTATTATCATGCTGACACCAGCTAATGGCAATCTAGGATCTGGTATGTGTCCAGGATATATTGTAATGATGGTGCCTCGAAATGCACAGTTTCTAACAACGCCCACAGCTGGATTGTACCCAAGAACGTTGCGGTCAACCAGGTCTTTGGCATGGTGAGTGTCGCTGGTCCAAGCAGCAAGCCTCAGCCAACAGCATGCGACTGCCCCCCACCTACAGCTCTTATGCTAACATAACTACTGCAGGTCACCGGTCTCGGCCTGTTTCCACTCACGTTTGACTGGTCCATGATCAGCTACAACACAAACCCGCTGCTGAGCCCTCACTGGGCTGCGCTCAACGTCTTTCTCGGCTTTGCCATCTTTTTCTGGATCGTCACGCCGGTATGCTGTTGCCAACGAGTTTTTCTTGTTTATGTCGTTGCCCCGACTTCCACTAACCCCTGCAGGCCATCTACTACACGAACACGTGGTTCACATCCTACCTGCCGCTGTGCACGGCCGACGTCTACGACCGGTACGGCCAGGTGTACAACTCGTCCGCAGTCATCACGGGCCAGGAATTTGACGAGGAAAAGTACAAGGCCTACTCGCCACCGTACCTGCCGGCGACATTTGCGTTTGTGTACGGGCTGTCGTTTGCGTCCATCACATCGGTGCTGTCGCACGTCTACTTTTTTCATTGGGACGAGCTGAAGCAAGCGCTGCGCGGCACCCTGAAACTGGATGTGCACGCGCGCCTGATGAAGTCGTACCGCAAGGTGCCCTTCTACTGGTGGGTGGCCATCATCCTCATCATTCTCGGCATGTCCATCGCCATGACCGAGCACTACCACACTGGATTGCCTGTCTACGGCATCTTCCTGGCCTTTATCATTCCGGCCTTGTATATGATTCCATGCGGAAGTGAGTTTTTCCTTGGCGATAAAGAAAGAAAGAAAGAACAAAACAAGAAAATGCTAACCCCCAACCAGTGATCCAAGGCGTCACCAATGTCGACGCTAACCAGGTCAATGTGCTGTCCGAGTTCATCGGTGGCTACATGTTCCAGGGAAAGCCGATCGCCAATATCCTGTTCAAGACGCTCTCGACCGACGTCGTCGGCCAGGGCCTCTACTTCTCGGCCGACATGAAGCTGGCCCACTACCTCAAGATCGCGCCTCGCACTCTCTTCTTCTCCCAGGGCCTGGCCACGATCCTGGGCGCGCTCACCCAGACGGGTGTCACCCTGTGGATGCTCGGCCACATCAACGGTATCTGCGACGAGGACCAGCCCAACGGCTTTACCTGTCCCACCGGCCGCACCGTGTGGTCCTCGTCGGTGATCTGGGGTCTCGTCGGCCCAGGCCGCCTCTACTCGGTCGGCCGCATCTATGCAGGCCTGCTGCACTTCTTCTGGATTGGCTTGGTGCTGCCGCCTCTCACCTGGTTTGTCTGGAAGAAGACCAAGATCGACTGGATCGGCAAGATCAACTGGCCGCTCATATTTGTCGGCACCTACAATGTGCCGCCGGCCACGGGCATCAACTACAGCAGCTGGTACATTGTTAACGTCATCTTCAACAAGATCATCTACAAGCGCTTCTACGCCTGGTGGACAAAGTACAACTACGTCCTGGCGGCCGCCCTCGACACCGGCCTTGCCCTGTCTGGCATCGTCATCTTCTTCGCCGTCACTTACGGCCCCAACGTGCAGTTCCCCGACTGGTGGGGAAACACAGTGTATGTTCTTCCCTCTTGCGCTTCTGTTCCTGTTACTGCTCCTGCAGCTGTGCTGACAAGTAATTCAGATGGGAAAACACCGCCGACGGCCTCGGCGCCACATGGCTGGACATGCCAGACGTCGGCTATTTTGGACCGGCAAACGGGACGTGGACGTGAGCACAGTAGAGAGCATATAAATCATGCGGTGTTTGGGTTGTCTTGGAGGTTCATCAAGTTCATACAAGAATAGAAACGATCATAGAGACAAGTTGCCGCCAAACACACTTCGTCCTCAATTTGTACATGCTGGCAAAACATCCACACATTATGTATATAGTTATTAATATGGTATAGCCAGTTCGTTTTGTCTTCTGGCCATCCTTGCAGCTCTCCTCATTGTGGCTCTATTTGCACCGGATCTCCCACTGTGATGGTAGGATACTGCTGCTCTAGCGTTGTAGCTGAGCCTCCCTTTTCTGGCCCCGGCTCGTGGGCCATGTGAATGCCAAAGAAGATCTTGCCGTCGAACCGGCGGGTCTGTGACAGGGTGACAAACGGCTCCTCGCTGCGGGTGGCCGTCTGCTGATTGATGCAAACCATGTGGCAGCGGCGGCAGGCACCTAATGTGCGGAAGAAATGGTGGCCTATACGTAGACGAGACCAGCCGTCTTCGGCGTAGGCAGCGGTGCTGCTGTCGTTTGTGTCATTTGTGTCGTTTGTGTCGTTTGTGTCGTTTGTGTTGTCTGCACTGTCTGTGTTGATGTTGATGGCCGTATCGGCCTGTCCAGCAGCGTCCAATACCAAATTGGCGCGGAAGACGTCTGGCGGAACTTCTGCCAACGAGTGCTCATCGCTTGTGCCATGCTGTGTGTGGATATCGGCGTTGAGCGCGCGAACACTGGCCATGTGGATGGCCAGGATAGGACTCTCGTTGGAGAGGAGAATGCGCCGGCGAGCTGCTTGGCTGCCAATGGCTGCTGCGTCCTTCCCATGGCTGTCTGAGTCAGACTCGGGTGGTGACGGCGGTGCAATGCCGTGTTTGGCTTGGTGCTTCTGCAGGTGTGCCTTTGCATGGCGCATACTCTTGCCATCGCCGCCAGGTGGGAAGCGAGCTAGGGAGCAGGGCACGCCGAGGACGTCGGAGAAGAAGTCGTTGATAGCCGCGGCTGTGTACACCTGGGCTGTGATTTCCTCCCCGCAGACTCGAGACGCACGGGATGGCCATCGTGAGGATGTTGTCGGGGAGATAGGGCCGGATGGTGGCGGTGCAAACATGGCCGGGTTGCTTGACAATGAGACGCAAATCTCCATCAGTTTGTCTTCTCTCTCGGTCCCCCCCCACATCACTCGCAGCACCCCTCGAGCAAAGTCCAGCTGCGGTCGCAGAAGGGCCATTTGTGGGTGCTGCTTCTGGCTAAGAGCTCGGCCAGTGCCCTGGTGCACCAGACACCATTCACGGTCCCACGCCAGGCCCTCTGGTCGGACCTCCCAGGGTGTGCCGAATGGCACGGCGAGTGCACCGCAGCTTTTGATGGGGTACACATTAATGGCTGCAACGACGAGTGGAGATGGGGAGTTGATTGGCCGGCTGATGGCCGTCTGGAGAGCGGGGGGAGTTGGTATGACCACATCGCCGTCACAGTAGAACTCCTTTATAAAAGCGAGAAACTTTTTGACATCAGCCAAGGTGCTCATGGCTCCAAGGCTTGCTCGTATGATACCCGTCGGCTTCCCGGCAACAATATCCTCGTCGGCAGTGTCGCCGCACCGCAGTCCGGTAGCGAAGTTACGCCTCTGCTCCCAGGGGGCCAAACCGAGGGCCGAAGCAACACCAGCTGGGTTGCAAACACCACCAGTGCGCACGTGGAAGCATCGAAGGGCGGCCAGCTTGTCAAACTCTGTCAGACTAACCCAGGCGCCGTGGGCGTTGCGCAGGTTCATCGCAACAACAGGACCTTTTTCGTTGCCGCTATCATTGCCACTCCGCGGCCCCCGTTCATTCCCATACATCTCGCACACGGCCGTTCCGTTGCTATGATGCAGAGAAGCCAGGCCGTGGCGCAGCCGGTCCGCCAGAAATGCGGTGTGGGCGGCCACGCGTGCCATGGACCCGAAGAGCGCAGCGTGCGTGTCAAGGGCGGCTCCCAATGCGGCGATGGAATGGATGGGCAGCGTGCCGTCCTCGAGGCGCTCGTGCAGCGACGTTTGGCGTCGGGCGTGCCACTGTTCGTTTGTGCCAGTTGTGCCGGTTGTGCCAGCTGTGTCACTTGTGTCTGTCTTGCACACCACCACATCCACGGTTCCGCCGCCAAAATAGCGGCGATTGTCGAACAAGGGCTCTGCTGGCCGGCGCACCAGCAGTGCGCCGAGGTCGGGCCAGCCGAAAATCTTGTAGAAGCTGACGACGACAAAGTCTGGCGCCGCAGCTGCGTCGTGAAGATCAAGCTGGGCTGTGGATGCATATGCTGCTGCGTCAAGAAGGGTCCAGACGCGAGGAGATGCCGAGGGCGCGTGGCTTCCGTCGTTGCTATCACCATCGCTGTCTATGGGCCTCCTCAAGTGCGATGCCCACGACAGCGGATACCGCCGACCGTCCATGTTGGATTGTGCCGGGTATGCAAACAGGATGTTGTCGTCAGCAGAGCTGTCCAGCCCGAGCGCGGCTGGCGGCTTCTGATGACCCCCTACAATCCACGCCTCGACCTCTGCTGATGCCAGACAGACGCTGCTGCGGGCTTCCTCACGTACGCCCACTAAGCTGGTGTGACTGGCCTGGTGGTAGGCGTATGCGAAGCCACCACCGGGCAGCGCGCGGAAGGCTTCGGCCACGAGCTTGATGCCCGCTGTCGCGTTGGCCACAAAGACGAGATCAAAAGCTGCCGGGTCGGCGCCGAGGAACTGAAGCGCGCGCAGTCGCACGTCTTCAACTAGCAGCGATGCGGCTTGCGACGATGGTGAAGCCGCGTGCGGGTTGCCCAGCAGCGAACTCATCATGTCGGCGGTCGCGCGCTCAACAAGCGAGCGGCTGTAGAGCGTCGTACCGGCATGGTCGAGGTAGATGTTGTCTGGGGGGGGTTATCAGCGGTCACTGATGCTGGAAATTTGAAATGGAGCAGAAGATGGAAGAAGAGCCGAGGGGTCGACTGGGTTGACTGGGTAGCAAAAGAGGAAGGGGCGAGCGGCGAAACGCGCAGGAGAGACAGGAAGGATCAATGGAACGCGAAACAGCGAAAGAAAACGCACCTTTCAGCATGGGATATTCGCGCTCGCGAAAGGCCTCAACAGACGCGTTGTAGGCCGGCCTCAGCCTGCCGTCAGAGCCGGCCATCGTGCCCCGAGCAACGGTATAGCATGCGGTGACGTAGCTGCCTTTCCAGGGTCTACACGCTATTTCTCTGGGCTTCGGGCCGTCGACGTGTTGCCCGCTCTGATTGTCGTCTATCCGTCTCTCGATATCTTATTTTTCTAAGTTGACAGAATACAGAAAAGCTCTCGTCATTTAGTCAACAAAGTTGGATTGGGCAGAAGCGGCAAAATGGTTCTATGTCAAGGGCCCTTGGCTCCGGTTGGGTGGTCGGTAGCTTAGAGAGCGGGCCCATTGTCAAAGGCCGGAGTTGGGCGATCTCCATGCCAAGGCCGCTTGATGCCGTTATGCATTAATTAGGTAGCTATGCACTGTATTATACACTGTGTACGAGTAGACGACCAAACAACCAAAGTTTTGCATTTCACGTGCTACTTTCGCTTTAAAGGTCACATGATATAATACCCCGTGACAAGGAGCTCACTTACAACGCGCCTTGATCTTGCACAATAAGTGAAATAGACATGCGATTGGCTTATGCCGGTCTCTGCGCCTGCCAGCCTCTCTGCTAGCCCCTATATTGACATGATAGATCAGTAACCAAGAATTCTTATTACAGTAAGAGTGGAATGTACTTACGGAGTACTTCGGTCCATTTCAACGAATAACTTGTTAAACGAATGCGCTGTGTAAAGTGTGTGGAGGAAAAAAACCTGAAATTTTACTACAAACGAAAGTTAGTCAGAGAAAGTCAGCTCTTGGTCATGTGATCGTAAAATATCTACCTCGTGGGCAGATGAGGCAGATACCATCCATGACAAGTTAGCAGCAGCTCTTCTCTAGCGAGGAAAATTATCAGTTTCCATTTGTCTTTTTATTTCTGACGTTACGACATCTATTTCCCTCTTTTTCTCTTTTGCTCGATCTTAACGCTGGTCTTTTCCTTGATTGCTCATCGTATCGCTAGAACACAGTGACTCTCTCTGATTTACTATTGGTCCCCCTTTCTTTGTTTTATCACTGCTAACACCTGCAGGAAAACCGCAGGTATCCAAGCCATTTTTCACAAAAGTCCTCGCAGTCGTCATGTCCGGCGCCGATAACCGGCTTACAGCACGGCAACTACCCCTATCCACCAAGCTAGGCGTCGAAACAAGTTTGACCCATGATCTTAACGTGGACCTCTAGGTTTGCGCCTCTGTCGCCGTCCGTGTCTAGCTGCTCCAGGGCAAGAGCTGATACCGACTACCTCGACTGATTTCCAGACCAAGCTACGCTCATCGCTTCCTCAATTATATTCCCTACATTTTCGTATCCCCCTAAAGATTCCACCCTGTACATGGGCACGTCGAGAGAGCACAAACTGCAGCCCGGTCTACGCTGGCTCGCGAACAACAACCGGTCTGTGGCGCAGCTTTTTTGCTACAGCCGTATGCTTACGCCTAACTACGCCGAATCCGGATCGTCGATGGTAGCCAACCCTGTTACCCTCGCTCGTCTGGCCTCGACCTGGCGAAACCCGAACCGGAAACCCGAACCGGACACGATAGTCAGAGTGGACTACGTTCGCGTCACTTTGAAGAATTTCAGAAGTTTTTGAGCACAACTACCGACCTCTTTACCAAGCTTATATTGGCGCTGCCCAGCCCCGATCTTTATACAGCATTTCACGTCTGCAGCGAGCTGACCTATCATAACAATGCCGCCGTCCGTTACATCACCCTCGCGCTCAACACTCTACTGCCCTAGCAATAATTCTTCCATCACGAGCCCCGGAATAACATTTTAGCTCTACAGTGCTATTACACTTTCAATGTCGATTTCAACCCGTGATTTACTCATTCTTCTTTTTTACTTTACGCATAGGGATGCCCTTTTTAATTGAGGAGGCACTGTCGCGGTAGCCACGGAGTCGGTACAGGACCTAGTTACGCGTCATGGCATAGCCTTAGCCGTGTAGGCGCTCTCGAGGCCCAGCTGTCGATAGAGAGATAATCAGTCAGGACCGTTGCATCCTACCTTGATCGCACAGTAAAGTCTTTAATAATCGCCAGCAAGTATTTAACCTTATTTTTTCTTCCCTTCATTTTCTCCTATGCGCAGCATTTTTCTTTCGTTATAATATATACTTCAATATGGTCTCTTACGAGCTACATAAGTTTTAAACTCCACCTCTTACAAGAAACTGTCACATATTATTCTTTACTTGTTCGACGCAATGGCTTCTTGGCAGAGCTTACCAAATGAGCTTCGGCTTCTGATCTGGGAGATTGTCGTTCACAAATCCGAATCTGAGCAACGAGCTCATAAGATACAACTGGGTGCGACCGGATTGCCGAATAGCCTGGCAGCCTGTGCTGCTGTCTCATGCGAATGGCAAGGTCTCTTTGAGCGCATCACCTTCAAGCGGCTAGTCATTGGCAAGCACGAGGTCGATCAGTTTGCCGCCGCAGTTGAAGGCGCACGAAAAGTACGCCTTGGGTACGTCCGGCACCTCCGACTTCACGTCTGTTTAAGCGACTACGACTCCTCCCAGTGCTATCAAAAAGAAACTGTCACAGAAAAGAAGCGCAATAATGCCATCCTCGCCAAGGCCCTGTGGCCCTTGCTGGACATTCTTGCCACCTGGGATCCCCAGCTGGGAGGCCGCGATAGCGAAGAGCACGGCATGGTCCTGGAGCTGAGCGCTGTATCGCAGAGCGACGCCCAGCACATGTTCCGCGACTTCAGGCTGAAGCAAACCTACCCGTACGAGACCTTAGACGACCTAGACATCAACTTCGCAGGATACAAGAAACAAGCGGCAGCGGACTTAGAATCACTCCACGGACATTGTAGACGTTCGTCGTGGATGATGAGCATGCCGCCTACTCAAGGTGCTAAATCACGGCTACGTGGCTGGCCGTTGAACACGACCCGACGGGTACCTAGGCTGGACATCGTCCAGGGCTTTATGATCCGTCGGCGATTTTATCGGCTCTTTAGCTCCCGACTAATCCTATCGCTGCTGGCCTGCGGACTCCAAAATATTCGTGAACTACGCATAGAGCAATGGACCTCCCCGACTCTTTACAGTATGCCAATAAACACAAAGCACGATCCCAAGAGCAAAACGTCTACTAACGATATAGGACTCTCCCTAGGTCTCGGCCGAGAACGCTTACCGGAGTCGCTTCGCGAGCTCCATATTTTTTTAAACATCGGGCACGCGTTTAACTTATGTTTGTATTACACAGTATTTCAGCAGCCGACGGACCACCAAGGGACTGCGTTAGCAACAGCAAGCCGTTTTTTAGAAAGTGTAATGCTATCCTATCTCGTTCATGCAACAGACTTTTTTAACGGAATGGAAGGCGTACATCTATCGCTACGGCAGGGGGCGTGCCTGTGGCCGCGGCTACGGACTCTCGCACTTACGGATAGGAGCCTTTCACCGGACAAGGACGGACACAATGTTCTTGAGCTAGCAGGACGCATGGCCTTGGAAATGCCCCTGCTGAAGATTATGGAGCTGTGGAATGTGGATGGAATAAACGGCTGCTTCTTCCGCTTCGAAGCTACCAGTCCGGCAAGAGTCACGATAAAAGGAACGTGGGATACGCGACCCATGTGGATAGCCAGCTGCCGTCGAGCGTGGGCGGTCGTGGCCAATAGGTTCTCCGTCCTTCCACTCCATGTCTCAATTGACATGCTGCCAAACGACGGGTCACATCTAGAAGGATCTGCTTGTGCGGTGCTTAGGTTTATGAAGCTGCGTAACAAGATACTGGATCCGGTATCTCGTTACCAAATGGAATGGGAGCTGATTTGCCTGAAGGCATTTTGTCAGACGTATACAACCAATAGGCAGTGGGAACTTTGAGAATTTCGGGGCGACAGCACGTAGAACAGTCTCGAAATTTCTTGAGTATTTAGTTGGAAGAGACTGCCTGCTCTGGATGGTTTATTCTAGGTAGATATGGCAATATTGATTTGAGAAAGTGAGGCATCGTAGCTTCCTTAGTATTAAAACGTTTAACAGTCAGATGATTCATGTGGAAAGAACGATGGATGCTAAAGGCTATTGTTTATGTTTTGTTTTGCATCGAGCGGTCTTAGGGAGATAATAGCTGCTAGCTTGAACAAGAACACGACAAAGAAGAAGAGTCAGAAGAACTAGAAGAGCAACAAGAAGAAGAAGAAGAAAAAGAAGAAAGTAAAGAAGAGCGCCGGCCGGAATGAATCGGCCTTGTACTCGATCGGCTGTAAGTTATAATTCTCATGGGTTGATTATTGATTCGTCTTTATAGTGGTATTCGTCGTCTAGACTAAATAAACTGACATGAAGCTTAGATGGCTGATCCCCGGGCCCGCCTCGAAATAAAGGCGGAAGGTCTTGCGTCCCGCTTGCGGGAGGGAAGCAAGACGTATTGCGCGAGAGAAACGCGCAGCTGCTGCCTTAGCGGTAGCAGAAATGGCCGAGGAGCAGGAGGGGGAGGAGGAGGAAGAGGATGACGACGACGACGACGACGACGACAACGACAACGACAACGACAACGACGACGACGACAATAACGAGTACGAGGGGAAGGAAGAAGGCGAGGAAGGGGAGGTGGTGGAAACCGCTGTCCGCGCGGCCTTGCTGCGTTTAGCAGAGGGCGGGCTCTTGATGTCCGGTGAGCTTTTACCTGGCGTTTTCGCCGACATTGCTTGGGGCCAGAGGCTCCGGGAACTGGTCGAGCTTTGCTTGGCTAGTGGGGTCGTCGAAGACTAGGAATGGGCCGCCTACGACGATTTTGTTGCGACATGGCGGGACGTTTATGTCGGCGGCCAGCTTCCCCGTGGCTTTGGCATTTAATTGCCATTATTTTTATTACCCGACCTACCTATGTAAGTGGTGCTCCCTTTGATATTATGGCTAAGGCGAGTCTTAAATATTTCCGCGACAGAACCCATTCTCCCCATATTATTACAGCATATCTTAACCGGCTCATGTCGTCTGCCTCCCCGTGGCGAGCCGGGGTAACCTCTGGGACACACTTAAAACAAACCTAGAAGGCGAAAGACGACACCTTTACCAACCAAACTTATCAACTGATTTCACAACCGCTGGACTACTACTCCGTACGCGAGTATTATCAATAAACGGTCTTTTAATTTTTCCAATAATTCTTACTTCTTCTTCTCGGCTTTTTACTTCTTTCGTTCTTCTTCTCTGTTCTTCTTCTCTGTTCTTCTTCCCGACTCTTCTTCTCGGCTCTTCTTCTTCTCGGTTCTTCTTCTCTCGATTCTTCTTCTGCTCGATCCCTCTTGCTTATTTTTCTCGGCTTTCTTAGTTCTTGATCTTTAGGGTCTTTTTATTCTTTAGTTTTTAGTTTTTTTTTGGTTCTTACTAGTTATTTGATAAAAAATTCGAGAGAGCCAAAGTTATCTTTTGGTGTAAATAGTCATAGTCATAAGGCACTCCGGCGTCCAGCTAGATAGGATCTAATACATAATAGAAGGTCAAAATTCAAGGCGTTTAAATAGCGTAAATAAGCGTGGTTGCATGCAGTCGTGCGATGCTAAGTAGAATCAAAGGAAAGGCGTGAGTGAAGAATGATAAATCGTACAGGCTGGCCCAGGTAGGACCAGCAAGTGCGAGGTCACACGATAGCACTCCCTTGCCACGGATAGAACGAATTTATTCATTTGCTCAGGCTGGGTCGCCCCATACCTAGGACTAATCCCTTTGTCGAATAGGCCCATTACAGGTGTAACACAAAGCACAAGTACAGGTAACTATCATCATCACCTTCCAAAATGCCCCTTCTTCCTACTAAAAAATGCATTTACCCCTTCAGCGCGCGGCTGAGCCAGAGGGGCCTGCTGTAGCCGCTTACTCTTTCTTGGGCACTGCGGTGCGGTTGATCCGGCCTGCCTCTTTGACACTGGTCAGGACGCTATGAGGCATGGACCCTTTCAGCCAAGATATCTCGCCCGGCTTCTCAATCATCTAGTGTCTGGCACTGGCTCTGTCCCGGCAATCAATAGCGCACCCGAGGCCAACAAAAGCTGGTAAAAGCCATGTGCACCTATCGGAGGAGAGTTGGGGCCAATCGTGAGTAGGGAACGCCTTGGTGTAGAAACAGAGGTCGACACAAATCTGATCATCTACGCAGCCCCCGACGCCGAACTCTGAGCGGGATTCTACATTCCCTCTTTATTACTTTCGAGTCTATCATAGAGGCATTTTCCTACACTCCTCGTCCTTCCTTGACCTACTATTTGGCCCTTTTTCGAACGGCGCTGACAATATCCACAGTGGACAGATAGGGACCTAGGCTAATTTGGCATTCCTATGCCAACAAACACATACAAAATCATTGTCAATTTCCCTCGCAGTCGGTTTCAAGCAGTTGTGGGAGAAGTGCTTGCCAGCCTTTCCTGCCGGTTCGCCGAGCCCAGACAGAACCCTGCCTTAGTCAGCATATCACTCAACGACGAGCGAGTCGATTTGGAAGGGCTCGGAAAGCCCTTCTCCAATCCTGTCCACCCACGTGAGAGCTGTATCAGCGGGAACGATCCGCAGGCAGTGACAGCACGTAGTTTGCCGTCGTCCTTGAGCCGTCGGCCCAGTCTTAACGATGGGCAGACAGCGTGTTTATTTTGGTTTTCTTCTTTATGGGCCAAAGAGTGACTACAGCTAAACATTATGCGGCCACCATGCAAATAGATTAGGTAATGATATTAGATTAAAACAATATTTCGCTTCCAGCTAGTAATAGTATGCTGATAGCTTTTTGTTTGTGGGTGTTTTTGCTGGTGTGAGTAGCATTTCTCGAACCGTTTTTTTATTACTATCTGTCGTCGCTTCGACAGACCAATTTGCACGGGCTTACGTGAATATCAAACGTGTGCCCTGACTCTTATGTAGGTTTTAGTCGTATATGCCCTGGCTATATTATTCAATTTCGTTATTATTCACCTTTCTTATTATTTGCCTTCGCATCATTACAACTCTATTGCAGTTCTCACATCAGGTCAGCCACTACTAAAAGCCCAAGACGCTCTCGCGACCTCTAACCGCTGTCATTATCTCCCTTCAACACAGGGCTTTCTGACAAAATCCAAGAACTCAGTGCCGGTAATCTAGCAGCTGGCTTGTTTTGCTTGCCCATTCACTGAGTTTTCGGAGGAGTTTAACTGCCTGACTCCTCCTGCCTACCTTTCCATCGACTCCCCTTTCTTTTATCCCGGAGACTGCCACAAGCCGGCTACTGTTATCACCATGAGTAACCACATACTGCGACCACGAGAGCCGGTGCTTGACTACGTTACCGAACTCGACGTGCGAGCTGGACTGCTTCGGGAATTTTGCCAAGTTTGCGCGAATAACGCGATACAGAGGCCCAATGCCACAGTTGCAGCCATTTTCATGGTCGCTCCCCTAGGCAGCTTACAAAGAGAGCTGGAAGAGCTTAGGGCTAGACCTCCCCAAGTTTCTTATCTGTACACTGTAGGCGATACTACAGCTATTCGAATGTGTAAGTATCTGACAGCTTTGCATTTGTCAGGGATGTTTGGAAGAGTCGGTAGGATTTGGCATTTAGTTCTGCTGGCACAGATGTCAATGATACATGCTAACACGTCTCCTTTTGTTAGTCCTGGCACACCACAGCCAAAATAGTCGAGCAGACAGAAGTGCAACGAGTGCTCCGCCTTCGGCCCCGTCTAGGAAACGGCCAGCCTCATGCAGCCTGTCCGGCACACCAGTTATTCAAACCAAAAGACGGTCTACTGCGAGCCATGGCCAATCTGCTTCGGACACACGACATCAACCTGGTCCGAATATGGCTCCAGATGACGACAATTTGGAGAATTTCAATATGCCGCCTCCTACCTCGCGTCCTTTAACTTTTTCTCCGGTATCATCAAATACAAGAAGCCAGAGTGCAAACCATCGTGTAAGTGTGCAATGCCGATCTTGTCTTGATATGGACAAGCATTTTACCTGTGCTTTGCTAACAATTTTTCAGACTCAAAATAGGGATTCTAATATGTGCAGAATCACGGGGACCTGCCATCCCGTGGTTACGCAGATTTTCCCGAAATCGCTCTCCGGGATAGACTCAGCACCACTGACTTCTCTATTCCTGTTCTTCTGGGGCTCCCAAGGTCGTCATTTGGTGGGGACGTATACAACTGTTTCGGTGACAGAGTCACCGAGAAATCTTTTATGCGTGAACCCCCAACTCCAGCACTGGTGGAGGCGAGCACTCTTCGGCCTCAAGCCATTGCGGAAGGATGACGAGACAATCGTGGCCCAGTTCCACTGGCTGAGGCGTTCAGAATTCAAACCGAGGGACCCAATCGATGCCGATAACTTCATCGAAGCTATGCGTGGCCGGGCCTGGGGCTCGCCCATGGCTTTCAGCGAAAGTGGCCTGGCCCTCGAAACAGGCCAGACATTCGTCATCAGCGCGGACAAGGCAGAAAACCTTCCAAGTTTTGAGCTCCTCCAGGTACAGTGGGAGCTGCTACGCATTGCAGCTATATCTGGCGCAGGGGAAGCATCCGATGAGGACTACGGCGATGGCTGCAATGAGGACTACGGCAATGGTTATGACCATGGTTACGGCCACGGCTACACGGATGGCTACAAAGATGGCTATGACGCTGACGCCGAAGACGACGATGACCTTACCCAGATCTCGGGGTCCTTGCCTGATGCTGAGGACGACACGTTTCGGGAGGCTGAGGACAACACGTTGCCTAATGCTAAGGACGGCACATTTCAGGATAATGAGGACGACACGTTTCGAGATGATATCAAATATTGGGTAGACAACAACAAGCAAAGAAGTGATAATCCACTATCCTCTTAGAAGGAGGAAGGGATTCGTCATGCCCAGTCCTCGGGAGAAGTTGCAATACTGTACTGCGAGAGCTTTATCCAATATGGCGAGGTATTTGGAAGTATCTTACATGTGCTGTGAGGCACAGTCTCACCAAAACTGCCTAAATAGTTGGCAGGGCGTTATGGGCCTCACCCCATCGCATAGAAGTAAACAATCATGACAACACGCCTTAGCTCATTCTTGAAATTTATGTGCTAGACACCACGAGTACATAGTTCGAGATTATCCATGCCCTGATAAGCTCGTTGGGAAAATTGACAACTACTTTAATAACGTAATAAAGCATACTTTATTTCCCCCAAGTAACAAAGTTCTTCTGAAGTAATAAATAGTATACTGTTTATTACTTTGGAAACTTGCTACGCGATACCAGTGCCCTTCACACACGTGATGTGAGCACGGTATAAAAAGGAAGTGCGTAAGACATAGATTCTAATTAGCTTTAATTTTCAACAAAAATATATCAACTACCAGCTACTCAGACTCCAAGTGATGCCCACCCCAAGACGTGATATGCCCCTGTACTGATATTACGACAATAACACGACGCATGACAGCAGTTCACCACTGTTGAACTACCCCATTAGCACGACAATTGGGTGACTAACACTAAGGGCGCAATTAAGCAGCGTGACTGTCTTGGTGCACAAACACCTAGGCCAGCGTCACTAGTACTAGTACTTAAAAGCCTAGTATTAATACTAGTACTAGTTACACTAGACTAGTATAAGTACTAGTAGTACTTACTCGGGTTTGTTGGAGCCCATGTGATCTGTAGGCCCCTCTTTGTTTCAGACGCGCGGACATCTTCTAAACAGCTTTCACCAACCTACTTGCTTTTCCCACAGAGTTTCCTAACTCTAGCGACGGGTGTTAGCCTACGGAAGGAGCCACCAAAGTAGTTAGTCAAAGGAGGGGTTATAACCCCTCAGTCGTAGACTTCTCGGGGGGCCTAGACTTAGGAAAAACATCAAGGGATTTACGCGTTTCTAGTATCGAGATTTTGTCTAGTCTTCACCAGCCTAGTTCGTGTAAGTTAGGGCCTAACCAACGTTAAACTTTTAAAAAGTGTCTAACAAAGAACGAGAGGGGAATATACATGGAGGAAAGCAGAAAAAAACAACAAGGACAAACCATGGCAAACGTTGCTTCTACCCCAATGGACCGCATGACAAGGCCGATCCACTCTGAGCGACACGTTCGCATTATCTGCATAGGGGCTGGAGCATCGGGCCTCTGTCTGGCATACAAGCTGCAGCGATCCTTCCAGAACTTCTCTTTGACGGCATATGAGAAGAACGCTGAGGTGTCAGGGACCTGGTTCGAGAACAAGTATCCGGGGTAAGGCCTGCCTCTGTGCTTCTGGCAAGGGCATTTTTGCTGATCACGACACAGCTGCGCCTGTGACGTGCCAGCACATAACTACACCTGGTCGTTTGAGCCAAAGCTCGACTGGTCTGCGGTCTATGCGAGCAGCAGCGAGATCTACACGTATTTCAACGATTTTGCCGACAAGTACGGGCTGCGCAAGTATGTCAAGACCAACAACAGAGTTACCGGTGCCACATGGAACGAGCGTGCTGGTGGCTACGACGTGCAAGTGACCAATGTCGTGACGGGAGAGATCACGCTGGACTCGTGCGACATCCTGATTAATGCTGGCGGTATTCTTAACGCCTGGAAGTGGCCGGCTATCCCGGGACTAGAGAGGTTCAAGGGTCCTCTGCTTCACAGCGCGCACTGGGACAGCTCCGTCGATCTTGCCGGAAAGCACGTCGGCCTGATTGGGAACGGGTAGGCCGAGCCGTCTGTGTTCCGTGCTGAGATAATGATGATTTGTTGACTAGAACACCTCAGCTCGTCCGGCATTCAGATTCTGCCCGCAATCCTCCCCGAGGTTAGCAAGATCACCACCTTTCTGCGGGGAGCCACGTGGATCTCCCCCGTGCAGGGGCTCGACCAGCACGTCTTCACTGAGGAAGAGCTCAGCGAGTTTGCCAACACGGCCGGCACCCTGACGGCGTACCGAAAGGCCAACGAAGACGGCATGAACTCCCTCTGGCCGCTCTTCACTAGGGGTAGCGAGATGCAGGAGGCCGGGCAGGCGGCTATGCTCAAGCAAATGCGTGACCGGCTCCAAGACCCCGTCCTTGAGGCCATGCTCATACCCAAGTTTAGCCTTGGCTGCCGTCGGCTGACTCCGGGCGTGAACTATCTCGAGAACCTCCGGGACGACAAGGTGTCCGTCGTCTATGGAGAGATCAAGACGATCACGGAAATGGGCTGCATCGGTGGTGACGGTAAAGAGTGTCCCCTCGACGTGCTGATCTGCGCGACAGGCTTTGACACGTCCTTCCGCCCGCAGTTCCCGCTCGTCGGGTCGAGAGGGACCAACCTGCAGGATGACTGGGCCGAAGAGGCTAAGGGATACATGGGCATCGCAGCCCCCAACTTCCCCAACTACATGATCTTCATGGGACCAAACTGCCCTATTGGCAGCGGCCCCATTCTAGCGTCTATCGGTACTACAACCGTTTTGCCGTCTTCTTGCGCATCTTTTGCTAATGTATGCGTTCGGATGCAGAGGCACAAGCCGATTACATGCTCCAGTTTATCAACCGCTGGCAGACGGAGAACATTTATTCTTTCTCACCCAAGGTCGATGCGACAGAAGACTTTGCCGCGCACACGCAAGCGATCATGGAGAAGACGGTGTGGGTGGATGACTGCCGCTCATGGTACAAAAGCAACTCGGCTTCTGGCAGGGTCAGCGCGCTCTGGCCTGGTAGCAGTCTGCACTTTAGGGAAGCCATGCGGGAGGCGCGCTGGGACGACTGGGACATCAAGTACAGCGGAAATCGGTTCTCGTGGCTTGGCAACGGCGCCAGCCAGGCCGAGATGGACAAGACATGCAATATGAGCTACTACATTCGCGAGGTGGACGACTCTCCCTATGCAAGCCGGAGGATGCAGAGACTAGCCCTCACCAAAGTTGGCCCAAAGGACGACACATCCCAGGCGACGTCGTTCTGGAAGTAGCAGAGAGCTGAGTTAGTTGTGAGAATGTCAAGAGATGCACCACATCTACAACTTTAACCACATTTCATGCCTTCATATGTGATATCATCTGGTTCAGAAACGGCAAAACATTGATGCAGCAAAAAAAATTGGCCGAAAGGGAACAAATGTGTTCCAGAGTCAAAGAATGGGGTTTTGGGATAATACAACTTCCAATACAAACTTTCGGCTATATACCAAAATCAGTGTGTGCACGGGGTTAGAATAGAACATCCACCGTAACCGACTCGTCAGAGTCACTTGTGATGTCCGCGTTGCCTGGTACGAAAAAATCGCTGCCCATCAAATCTTCCACGTCCGGTGCCTGGTATGTCCTGCTCGCACTGTCGAACCAGGCCACGGCTACGATGATGAAGGATATGACAAAGATAACGATGCTATAGTTGATGCTGTTTGCTTCTATGGGCTGGACAGTGGAGATCTAAAGCAGCTAGACGCATGCTAACATCAGGGAAACATACCGAACTACATACAATGATAAGGACAGTGGCTGCAAGAGCGTATGGTATCGACAACGGCACGGAAATAGCCAAATCTCCCTTGGGATAGAGGTGTCTTTTCAGGGCCACCTTTCCTCGTGCAGAGTATCACAAAGCTAGGCGCGGCCAGAGTACATCTTTGTTAGATCAGGTTACATGGAGCGCAACCAAGGGAACACTGACCGTAGCTCAATATCATAAAACGCCACATTGACACCAAGATTAGCAATGAGGCCGGTGGACGATCCGAGGTAATTGCACGTCTTTTGTATGCATGCAATTTTATTGCAAAAACCATCACCAGCTCCAGTACATGTGCCCTTCACCCTCTCTGTATCACGTGACGAGTACAGAGTAATGAATGAAGCTGATTATGTTCTGATTGTGTTTCTTTCTTTTCTCTGCGGCAGCCGCCGGCATCTACCCGTCCTACGCCATCCCGCTGTGTACGGCATCCAAGCACGCTATCGTCGGCTTCGTGCGCTGTCTGCGCCCGTTCTCCTGCGCGAGGGTATCTGAGTCAATGCCACGCTTACATTGAATATAAATAAATAAAGGAACTAGACAAAGTAAATACCTGAATATTAGCTCGTACACAGTCCGATTCAACGTCCACATTTTGCCATTGTCGCCATTGGAGCTGTGATGCACCACTACTGAAAGGTGCTTTACATGTTAGCGATGGAAAGCCCAGTCGCTCACTTACTTTCACAGAACACAAAGCATTTTCTTTTGTCAGTTTGTTGTTTTATTGTTGTCACCCTGTGCAAGCGCATCCTCCTCGGTCACCGTCGGTGAGTGAACCGTATTCTCGGTTGCTTCGAGTACCGCGCAGGACAGTAGAATGACGGGTATTTCGAGCAACCATTACTCCGGCCAGCACCAGACGACGAAGTTGCTTGCTGAAAATAAGGTCGATGGCCGAGTCTCGAAGCCAGGTGATCAAAGCAGGGATCCACCTTTATGTCTTTCAGAAGCGAGATGCGAGATGCGAAACCAGTCAGATAAACGCCGGGGGAGCGACGTTTATGGGCCCATTACCTATCGCTGGTAACCCGATCTACTTGCTACTGCTAATGCCCGATCGATACTACAACCGACTTAGGAAGCTGGGAAATCAATGTCGGGTTTGAGCACGTAACGGGTTTATCTCACCTCTTTTATTCCCATTTTATACATGGGCCGCAAGTAACAACACGGTGAAGGATAAGAGAACAGCGAGGAGTTGGATCTTGTCAATCATACGCGATGCAATTGTGTTCCGGCTCTTAAGTCCCCTCTAGCGACAAAATGAGATAACTTTTGACAGGAAGACTACAGATTTAATCAACTTTGCTTTTGGTCCCCGCGCCCTCTTTTAGGGACGGTGCGTAACATCGGGCAGGCCCGTCGCTCCACGACGAGCTCCACCTATTTATTAGCACCATACGTACGACTCCGTAGTCTCTATGGGGACTCTGTAGATACATGTCCCATGCAAAAAAATACCAGACTCTTTCCTGCTATCAGTTAGTGGTATGCTGTTGATAGCAGGGAAAGATGTCGATGTCGGTCTGCAATATAAAAGCAGGACAAAAGACACACACCACGCCAAAGCAGCTTGGAGCCTGTTTGCTCTCCAGCTTCATCCCGCACACTTTCATCACACGATCCCGGCCCCCAAAAGTATGTCGACCATGTGGAGGTACTACACCGCCGTCCTAGGAGCGGCCTCCTCAGCTCTGGCGCAATATGCCTTCTCCAACGTGTTTGAGCACTGCCTCGATCTCTTTGACTTCGTGGGCGACTCCCAGAAGGAGGCACCAACACACGTTCACTACGTCAGCTACATCGCAGCCAACGGCACACTGCCGGCCTTGTGCAAGGTAAACGGAGTGATCGACCAGAACATTGGGTTCGAGATCAAGCTTCCAGCCGAAGGGAGTGCATGGGCCGGGGTGTGGTCTCAAATGGGGTAAGGGGTAGAGCCTTCACTTAGCTGATGGCTCAATCTTGTCTCGCCCGATTTCTTTGCTAATCGAGCACAGCTGCGAAGGCACGTGTGGCGAGATCATCGACTCGATTGCCATCGGCGCCATCCCCTGGGATGTTGACCAGCTCCAGCGCGGCTGGACCTTGGCCGTCAACGACATGGGCCATGCAAACATTGATGTAAGAGATTTATCAGGGGGTGTGAGAAGAATGAAAATGAAGATGAAAATAAAGATGAAAATAAAGACGAAATTAAAGAAAAGAGAAAAAAAGAAGAAAAGGAGAAGAAGAAAAAAAAAGCTGACATGCAAAAGTCTTCAAACATCCTCGACTTTTACTTTCTCCGCAACGACCGGCCCCAGCAGATCAACTACGGCCATCGCGCCACCCACCTGCTGACCGTCGCAGGAAAAGCCATGCTGAAGTTCTACTACGGCGCCAAGCCTGCGCACTCGTACTTCCGCGGCGTCTCCACCGGCGGCCGCCAGGCCATGGTCGCCGCCCAGAGGTATCCGACCGATTTTGACGGCATCATCTCGCAGTCGGTCGACGTCAACGAGACCGCCCTCTTTCTCAACTACGCTTGGGTATATGTCAAGGGCATGCACCCCAACGGGACGTCAAAGTTCAGCGCCACCGACCTGCAGACGCTCCAGACCGCCTCGAGGGCCGCCTGCGACGGCGCCGATGGCCTCATCGACGGGATCGTGGACCCCAGCTTCCTGTGCAGCTTCGATCCCGCCACGCTGCTGTGCGACGACAACAATGGCGACGGCGGCTGTCTCAGCCAGCTCCAGGTCGAGGCGGCACAGGCCATCTACGCCGGCCCGACAGACTCGGACGGCCGTCGGATCACCAACCTTGGCGTCTATCCCGGGTTCGAGACCGACTGGATCTACAACTTTCTCTCCTCAGACCCGGATGCCTGGTACATTACCGTTCTGACCGGCCTCACGAGCTACCTCTTCGAGGACAGCCTGCCGCTTCAGGACTTTGACGTCTTTGCCTTTGACTGGGACAACGTGCCATCCGTGCTCAACGCTGACAGCATCCTGTCGCCTAACAATGCTGACATGAGTCTCTTCAAGGCAAATGGGGGCAAGCTACTGATCCAGATCGGATGGCAGGACTACGAAAGTTGTCCCGAGGCATTCATGTCATGGTACAAGAGTTAAGAGCACAGGGGGGGCAACAAGCAGCAGCTTCAGACTAGACTTCCCTCCCCCTTCTCTCAGTGGCCAGGTCACTCACAATGATCACTCTTAGGCTGCGCACTACTATGGGTGGCCAGGAAGAGGTCGACGACTTTGTCAGAGGCTACCTCGTGCCGGGCTACGCCCACATCGTTGGACCTGGCTGTGGGCGGGTCGACAACTTTTACGACGTCCTCGAAGACTGGGTGCTGAACGATGTCAACCCAGAGTACATTGTTGGAGGCCACTATTCCGGAGGCGACTACGACTCGTCCGGCACGACTTTGGAGTTTTCGCGGCGGCTGTATTCGTGGCCGTACACGTCCAAATTGATTTCAAGGGCAAACGCGACACTTCCAGAGTCGTGGGAGAGGTATGGACCTCTTAATGAGTCTGCATTTGCTCGATAAGGCTGCCTCACCCGTCGCATGCCCCCGAGGAGGTGTGCTAGCTGCCGGGGTCTTTGTTGGGGTCTCTGCTGGGGTCTCTGCTAGAGTCTGGACCCCTCCAAATACTACTAATAATAATATTGCCTCTAGCCACATAGTCCTGCCATGGAACAGGTGCAACAGGCTTGCAGTATTCCAATTCCTGCTTTCTCGTATTGTGTGATATTGTGAAAGCTGTTGAGACCAGTTTGATGGCAATTTGATATCGCCTATGTTGGAAGCACACTAACAAGACAGCCATTGACAGCGGTACCTAACAGGAGGATGCTAGCCCTTGCAGAACATGAAAGTCATGCAGGTGCTGGTCGGCTCAATAAGTGCACTCGCCGCAGTAGCCGCAGGCCGCCGAGCAGCCGGTGTAGTCCTCACTGCCCTTGTCCCAGGCGATCAGCTCTGCCAGGGAGGGCAAGTCGCCCTCGGTCGCTTTCTCGTGACGTTTCTCGTCCTCTGTAACAGACTTTACCTTTATATGCTCTTCTTCTTCGAATGCAGAGTTCCGTCCGGAAGAGGCTGTCGAGTCCGAGTCTGACTTCGGTCCCGAGGCAAGCATCAGCTCGTGTTCCCACTGCTCTCCGACGGACGACGACAGCGCGCTCTCGGTTCCCGGCAGCTGCGCGCGCAATTCAAGATACGGCGCCTCATCCGGAAGACCCTGCGAACTACCACGTCGTGAGCTGCTCTGCGAGCCTGCAGCTGCCATCGCCCCAGGCGCGCCCACATCGCCACCATCTCCACCGCCGGCATACACCACCTCCAGGCGCTGGTCAGGTGCTGTGCGAGTAGCAACTATCAGGCGGTGAAGCAGTGCGGCAAGACGACGGAGGGTCGGCCGCTGCTGCGGGCTGCTCTCCCAGGCGCGCACGCGGTCGCGCACGGGCAAAACCTTGACGTCGTTAAAGGTGCCGCGCGCGTGGTAGGCCAGGATAAAGTTGTCGGTCTGGCGGACCCATAGGCGTGGCAGCTCCAGTGTGACGGTATCCTCGATATCGCGCTTCCGTTCGCTGCGCGTCTTGAGATCAAAGAGCCGGCCACGTTCGACGAGATTGCCGCCATGGCGGACGGTGACGACTGGTGACGAGGTTTTGCCCCCACTGCTGCTTTCCGTCGCCGTCGCCGTCACACTTTTCGCCGTATTCAAGCCACCAAGGTCGGCGATCAGGTCTTCGACAGAGGGGGTCTCTGTGCCTGCCTGCTTATCTTTCCCCTCTGTCACCTCTTCTTTCCCTTGCCTCTCCTCTTTCTCTTCTTCCAAGTATCCGTCTACTTCGTAACGCATCACGATGTCCAGGTGGCCAAAGGAGTACCTAATCACGCGATGGTGAGACGTGGAGCCGCGCACGGCGGCATTCCAGGTCGTGTACGCCTCTGGAAACGAATGGCCGTAGCCATAAATGTTGGCAATGTGCTCGGTTGGCGACCTCTCCCGTCTCACTAGGAACAAGGTGCCCTTGACGATCTCGGCTAGCATGCGAAACGGTTTATCGTCCCCGGACAAAAAACGCAGTAGGTTGCCCATCGTTGAGCCGCAGGCGACAATGTTGGCGGACCCCGGCAGCGACGGATCGGCAGCGAGACTAGCCACGACCGTTGGCTCCATGGGATGTGCGGGATAGCTGGCCGCGTTGACGTCTCGGAAGTAGACGCCGGCATCTTGAGAAAGCGACGGCGGTGGGTAGGAGGTCGGAGGTGTCCAGCGAGGGGGCTCTCCTATTTTGCATGCTCGTCAACATACGTAAAGAAGAGGCCGTGAGAGTCAGTGAGAAAGAGCCGAAAACTTAACCTGGAATCATGATTGTCGGTGTCTTCGCATCCACCCAGCTGAACGAGGTGACAGTTTTGACGTCCGTGATGACGGCTGCGCTTTCAAGAGCTGCAGCTTCGCGATCAAGTTCCGCTGCCCGCAGACGCTCTATCAGCGGGCCACATGGCATCTTCGGCTCCTGCTGTTCCGAGATGTCTGACTTCTTTCTGCATGATGCATTTTTGTCGTGCCAGTGCCCTCCACGCGATGATCCGCCTCGAGATCCGCCACGGAATCCACCTCGATAGTTGCCTCGAACAGACCTCCCCCTCCATGACCCCCGTCGCGCCTGTCCAGACGATTCCTCATTCCAGTTCATCTTTCGCCTATTTATTGCTGTTTCGTCGATGTGTCGTCGTCGGGCTCTAAACAACGACAGAGATGTTGACGGGAGATTTTTATCGGCTGTCTCCTGCTTCTCTGCGATTCTGTGCACATTCATTCACCCAATAAAAGTGCATTTCAATTGCTGCATGGAATCCTTGCCGTCCCTCTTCTTGCACACATGACGTCAGAAGTCGTCTCAGGCAGGTTCATAGGCATTCTCTGCTACTGTTGGTGCTGCGTATTGGCCGCAAAAGAGGGTGGCCGTAAACACAGCCTGCCATCCAACCAGTGAATGAGCGTTTGCGCAATTCGCTGTCCTGTCACACGTGGTTGCCTGTGGCTATCAGCTCCCCCTCTTCTATATGCATTCTTTCTTCTATAAGCATTCTTTGGCTCAGGCTGCAAGACACCTAACATAGGGAGCAAAGCCCCGCACCCTACTCGCAAAGCGTTATGATTTCGGCGACTTGAGAATATGATTGCACAGGAACGGCTCAATGTCAAGCTTTGTGCATGCGTGCTGACGTTTTTTTTTCCTGACTGGGCGTGTTGTTACTCTCCGCAAAGGCGCGTCGTTCAGTACAGAAATGAGACTGAAGACAAACGTCAGTCTAACAATCTTTGGCGAGAGACAAGGGCACAGGCTCGTTCAGCGATTGGACACTGCTGTCAGTACTTTTCTACTGTTCTCTTCTTCTTAGTCTCTGCCCTGTCCATCTTGCCCGTTCTGGATGCACAAAACGTCTCAAAGACCGTTGATTATGACAAATGACGAGCAACAACGAAGACGGCAACATTGGCGCGGTTGACAATGTGCGTGTGATGTATATCCAGTATTAAGCGATTCGTTGTCAAGGACAAGGTGCCAGAGTGGTCTAATGGGTATGACTAGAAATCATATGGCTTCGGTCGCACAGGTTCAAATCCTGTTCTTGTCGATAATTTTTTACCTTTTTTTACTTTTATTTTTTTGGGATCAATATGGGCCCATTGGCAATTGCTCTACCAGTAAAGGTCACACAGGTCTTCACAACCCACCTCATCTCTTGCCTCATGGTCTGGATGCCGCGGACAGGGAAACTATACTCTCCCGTAGCTAGCTAGGGCAAAGACCGTTGGACCACTAGCTATCACATTTAGATGCGCGCACGGAACCAGACAGCCTGCGCCGTACGTATGGGAGGTGTGTATCAGCAGTACGAAGCGAAAAGACAACAAGTTCCGAAAATCAGCAGAGACTTCCTAGACATCAGAGTCCCTTGTCTTGCTTGTGTGCTCGCTAGGCCTCTAGGAGTGGCTGAGCTGGATGGTTACGCTACGGACAATGGCCGAGTTAGTCACATGCTGCTTTGCGTGATAGCTGCATGGACTCTCGGCGGCATTGATGAATGTCGTTTCTGCTTAGAGAACTTGGAGCAAAGGTAAGATAATGTTTGATGTGGATCAATGGGAAAATGTGCCGACAATAGGACAGAGGCCTACTCGTACGGAGTATAATATACGACGTACGAGTGGGTCAAGCCGTCTCGCTTCCATTTGGTCCGTGCACTCTGCGTAAAAACGCGCAGACGCGCTATAGCCAAGGGATCGCGAACGCGTAAAGTGGAACTTCGTTTTGGCGCGTAGTTTCTCTCTTTTCCATGTACCCCTTGAAATTCTAAAATTGCCTCTCCTTCCCACTCTCTCTCGTTGTCGAGATCCGTTTTTTCTTTCTGCACCACCAATGCTTCTGTCCTTTCCACCCGCATTCTGTTCAGCGGTGCTTCTTTGCTGTTTCCTTCAATACATCGGTTGTTCTTTCTGCATCTGCCATTCCTTCCTTTTACGACAATCAAAATGACGGTGACATCGCTAGCGAAGCGGAGTCGAAGCTCGGCCACAGATGGTAAGAACAGCAATATCTTCACTTTCCGATCTTCTATCGTACCTTGCTCGAGTGCCTTTCTGACCAGCCAAGATTCCGAGGTCCCCCTGAAACGAGCACGGCGGCAGACGCGCAGCTTTGTGCTCATTAACGACGAAAACCAAGACCCGAAGAATGTCTCGTTTGAGGATGCACTGTCGGCAGATGTCTCCTCGGCTTACCTGTCTTCTCCCCGCAAGCGGAAGCAGGCAGATGTCGGATCGTTGCCGTCAAAATCACCAGAAAAGTCGCCGGCAAAGTCAGCAGTGCCGCTCACCCCGTCAACACCCCGCTTCCGCGATGGGCTGGCCAGCAGAAATTCCGCCGCTCTCACGTCGCCGGTCACGCCGGTCACACCAGTCACTCCACGACACCGGGTCATGTCGGTCGGAAAACTCTCACGGCGGATGACACCTCGCGGCTTTGCTGGGACGCCGATGACGCCGGCAGCATCTCAGACGGTCTATCACAAGGCGCGGCAACTCTTCTCCCGCAGCTCTGGCGCAGGGACGCTGATTGGCCGCGACGAAGAACGGGCACGCTTGAGCGACTTTCTGCACGAACATTGTGCAGCAGAGACGGATAAGAAGGCGAATAGCGGCAGCTGTCTGTACGTCAGCGGACCGCCAGGGACGGGCAAGAGTGCGATGGTGACGGAGATCACCGACAAGGTGACGGCAGAGATGCCCAACTTGCGCAAGGCCTACATTAACTGCATGAGCATTCGGTCATCAGGCGACCTGTACAGCACGCTCTTGCGCCTGCTGTTGGGCGAGGATGGGGCAGTCGAGGAGGCAGGCATGGCAGACATGACGGAGACAGATGCCATCAGCACGCTACAAGCGATGTTTCTGCCAAAGAAGGGCAAAAAGGCAGCTGGTGCAGCTGTTGGAGACGGCACATTCCTGGTGGTGCTCGACGAGGTCGATCACATCGTTACGCTCGACCTCGATAGCCTGTACCGCATAATCGAGTGGTCGATGCTGAAGACGTCTCGACTGGTGCTGGTAGGAATTGCCAACGCCCTAGACCTGACGGACCGCTTCCTTCCTCGGCTTAAGTCGCGCAATCTGCAGCCGGAGCTGCTACCCTTCTTGCCGTACACAGCAGCACAGGTCAAGAACATTATCGTGACGCGTCTGCGCAGCATCCTGCCATCCGATTCGTCAGCGGGTGCCGACTTTCTACCCTTCTTTCACCCTGCAGCGATTGAGCTGTGCTCACGGAAGGTGGCAAGTCAGACGGGCGACCTGCGCAAGGCGTTCGAAATTCTCCGACGAGCACTAGACCTCGCCGAGTCGGAGGCCAAACAGAAATGCATGGACGATATGCGAGAGGCAGCCGGGCTCACCATGACGCCGACGAAGAAGCAGCCACTCGGCGAGAATATGAACCTGGCTTCGTCAATGCCCTCGGCTAAGAGAGCAGCTTCGGGTGGTCTGGCAACTCCATCATCGTCAGCATGGCTTACGTGGGCAAAGGGCCTGACGGTGGAGACGGCACCACGAGTGTCGATCGGGCACCTCAACAAGGTTACGTCGGCGGCATTTGGCAACGGAGCACAGCAGCGATTACGCGGACTGAACCTGCAGCAGAAGGCAGCACTGTGTGCCCTGACAGCGCTGGAAAAGTGGAACCGGGAGACGCATGCACAGAATGCACTGAAGCTTCAGGCAACGCCGTCGGCCAAGCTGTCAAAGCTGGCAAACGCGCCGAAGCCGGGACCTAAGACAGCAGCGAAGGGTCTGCGAGGCGGAGCGAGCGCAGCGCCGACGATCAAAATGTTGTTTGATACGTACTGCAAGATGTGCAAGTGCGATGCCGTGTTGCACCCGCTGTCGAGTTCCGAGTTCCGCGAGGTGGTAGGCAGCCTGGAAACTCTGTCGCTGGTGACAGCCGTGGATGGTCGCACAGGGTCTTTCGCGGTGCTACAGACGACGCCTCGAGGGCGTCGTGGTGCCAAGGGCGGTGCAGCAATGGCAGGAGTGGCGGGTGATGAGAAGCAGGTGGCAAGCTGTGTGGGTGAGAAGGAACTACAGCAGGCGCTGGAAGGGCCCGGGGCAGACATACTGCTGAGTATTCTCAGTGGTGAAGCATTGGACTAGGACAGTGTAATTCTTTTTTGGCAGCATTGGGTCTGGAAGCAAAAGCGCATAGGACAACAGGAGTTTGCCGTATTGGCGGGAAATGTATTTGATTGCATTGTGTCTACAAAGTGTCGACATTCTCTGCTATTGTTTTCAATTGATTTAGCACAGAGTTACGACGTACATAGCAGGATAGAAAGCAAAGAGAGGCATCGGAAAGAACACAGACTCTTCGAGATTCGGTGCAGTGTGAGACGAACATCAAACGGTGGCTGTCCGCAGCAGGCGCCATTTTTCCTTTTGGGCAGCTGCAGACTAAAAGCTTGTTGCCTACGACGTACGGAAAGGACAACGACAGCACCTTCGGGGAGCCGTTAGCGATTGATTAGTGAATCGTCCCCGCCGACAAGTGGGGAAAAGAGTACCTGTTGCGGCTCTGTGCAGCAAGCTGGCGCTGCTATCCAGGCCGCTAAGT